>JANHFM010006046.1:315251-331058 GCA_032468115.1 Grayia smithii | reverse complement strand
ATTCTATTCTATTCTATTCTACTCTATTCTACTCTACTCTACTCTACTCTACTCTACTCTACTCTACTCTACTCTATTCTATTCTAGGGTTTGTTTTTGCCACAGCTGCAGTTAAATGTGTGTGGTCATTGTTTGTTTTTTATGTTTTAATCTGTTTGTAAAATATTGTTAGCTGTCCAAAGTTATGAATTTGAGATGGGCAGCCTCATAAATCAAATAAATAAATCAAATAAATCAAATAAATAAATAAATAAATAAATAAGTAAATCTTATTGGTCTAGATGGATTTGTAGCTGATAGCTTTTATATCTCCATACAAAGCCTCTGAGTTGAATTTGGAGCAGGTATTCAAGAAATTCCAATTCCAACTTCCCCCTCCCAGCTAATTATACGGGGTGAATCATTGTAGAGATAAGCTCACATTTTATTCTCTTAAGTAGAAACGTATTTTAAAAAATCAGGAAACATGAACCTGTAGCAGCAGAAGAGAAAAGTATTTAAACTTAAAACTGAATTTAAAAGTTTTAAGTTAAATTGTAAATAATTATTAATTATTATGAGTTCCCATATAAAGTGAAGCTGGAAAAAGCTAATTTTGTAATACAATTTGATATGAAAAGTCATATAGAATTTGGCTTTGCTCAGTGCTATTCTTTATTTGCTATACTGGAAATAAAAACAAGCCATATAAACCAATTGTTATGTTATAATTTCTGTCAGTGATTTATCTGGCTTTGGAAAAGTTCTTTTGTCTTTAATGTGAAAAGGATGTAAGGAGAACTTGTGGGGGAGGAGGGGAATGTGGCAGAGTGGTTGAAGTTTTGTCCCTTTTTCATATCAATTCTAATTTCATTTGATTCTTCTGGTTTTAGTAATTGGCATTTAGAATGCAGCTGGACTTTATGACACCTGCATTTTCCTACCTGTCTGGGCGTTCAGTCTCCCTTGGGACTTGATTCCCTTTTCAACTTCTTAAAATTGTCCTTAAAATTCAGGAATGATGTACTGGCAGTATTCCTGATCCTTGGCCTATGACCACCATTGGGAACTGAATTTCTACTGCTGAGCAAGCTGGTGGTTAAGTGAGCCGTGTCTGATTTTGTGACCTTTTGTTAAGCAAATCACTGCAGTTGCAAAGTGACTCACATGGTTGTTAAGCAAATCTGATTTTGCTTGTCAGAAACTGGCTGGGAAGGCTCTAAATGGTGATCCCATGACCCTGGGATGCTGTAACCGTAGCAAATGCATGCCAGGCACCTGGATTTTGATCACGTAACTGGGGATGCTGAAGCAGTCATATGTGTGAGGACCGGTCATAGTCACTTTTTTCACTGCCATTGTTAATTTTGTGCTAAACAAATAGAATAGAATAGAATTCTTTATTGGCCAAGTGTGATTGGATACACATGGAATTTGTCTTGGTGCATACTCTCTCGGTGTCTTATACTCTAGTGCATCTTGTACTCCAAAAAATATGGTACATTAAATAAATAAATTTATAAAGACCTCTAGGCAGTGAACATACTAATGTTCCTACCTCTTCCTCACATTAACTGTCAGTTGAGTTGGGTTGAGAGATATGGGTTTGTCCTTGAAAACTGGAAGCTAGTTCATCCAGAATGCAATGGTGCAGATAGTTATGAGCACACCTCAGTATGCCACATAACACTACTTTGCAAGATGCACTGGTTCCTTATCAGTTTCTGCATTATCTGTGGATAATCTTCCGAATGATCTGCATATCCCACTCACTCTAATACAGTGGACATACTCTGAGTCCTTTCCTTAAAATAGTGCCAAGTAAAGGGGGCCAGTAATAGTGCCTATAATAATCATCCCTAGATTTTCAATTGACCCTGACGCTGCTGATCTTTAGAAAGGTCTTAAAAGCATGGTTATTCCTCCAAGCACTTTGGCCAGGATGAATACATTTCCATTAGGAGCATGTATGAATACAAATCAAGTAGCCAAATATTATTGTTCATTGTTTATTGGGGTTACGGGGTATTTCTTGTAAGCTTCCCTGGCTCACGCTGTTCAAGTTGGACAGCCATATAAATTATTTAAACAAGGCTTGACTCTGTCTTCAGCTGCTGTGGCCTAGAGGTGGAGCTCTTGCCTCACAATCAGGAGGTTTTGAGTTTGATCCTAGGTAGAGGCAAATGTAGGGTCTCCTGTTTGGGCAGGGGGTTGGACTCAATGACCTGGAAGGTCCCTTTCAACTCTGTTTATCAGTTTCATTCAGGCAACATCACCAAGCTGCTATCAGTAACATGGTCCTTACAAAAAAGCATCTGAATTTGACATTTTAACACAAAATATATTACCCATTAAAAAAAAAATAGTTTCCTTCTGCACATTCAGACAATTTTAATCAAAATAGTCAAACTCAAAGGACAGCATGTGGTAGTCCTCTAAGAACGTTCAGGCCACAATCACTCACATCTCCTAAAAGTATGTCAGAATTCAGGAGTTTTTTTTCAATGGAGATGTAACAAGGAAAAGAATCACTACACACAAACGTATAGTATATAAATACAGTTGCTTATACTGGATCTTATATAATCATTTTCACCTCTCTCTTATTAGATTAGACTTTATGTCAGTTTACCAAATAAAAAAATTCTTTCCAGGTCCTATTATCAACTACATCCCCCAATATAATTAGCCATGTAACATTTCCAGGAATGTGAAAAGAAAAAATATTTTTTGCTTTGAAAAATCAATAAATCTTGTACAAATGGAAATATATATTTAGTTTTTAATATCCTTTACAAATAAATATGTTATCAAATATAAATTATATTGCTTTATTTCAAAAATGTTTGTTTATAAAAAAACTGGAAAAAATACAGTTCAGATAATAAATTTAAATGCATTGAATTAATTTTAAAATATTTTTTAAAATCTTGTGATCAATGAAAAAGAAAAAACTAAGGGTCAATGGCATTTGACGTATTGTCTAATTGGACTTACATTCCAAACCTTGTTTTAACTTTTGAAGGTCTGCTTATATTGAGACAAGCTCTGATACTCCTTTACATTTAATCTATTTTTTTCCAAATATAGACTATTTTTGTCATTTAACTATTCTACATTTACACTTTTAAATTTTCTCTCTCCATGGAGGAAAGGTCTCAGGAACAATGGGAAAACAGGCAGAATGATTTCCACGCCTTTGCCCCTGTAAATACAATAATTGTATACTATAATCGTGCAATTAAAAAGATTATAGCCTCTTCCAATTTAGGTTGTTAAAACATTTAACAAGACACTTTTCCAAATTCAAATTTATCTAGAAAGATGTTTAGAAGCTCTGATCCATGGTGAACTGTAACATTATATGTACAAGTGCAATATTATTTGTACTGATAATCTTTGAACACCCTCCTATGAAAGTTGAAACAAGGCCATGACTAAACTACTATAATCTACTTAATTACAACTATGTATGCTTTCCTCCCAAATGCCAGCTTGTCAGATTAAACGTACTGCTTTATTGTGCTGTTATATAAGCACTTACATCAATCTCCATGTGTCTAAAGCGGCAGATACTCCTGAAGCATCGACCTTCCTGCCAGAGCACACACACAGTTTCATTTCCAAGGGCAGCTTCACAGTGACGAAAAGGGCAATTATCCCCCTATGAAAAATGGTAGAGAGTGAATGATTAAGATCTATGAGTGAAATCCAATACCATGCAAATAGCACCTTTCCCATACATAGCACCTTTCCCTCAGAAGATCTCCCTGCAAGTCCTACACTGAATTTGAAATGAAACACTCAAGATGTGAGTAAAGAATTTCAGCTTTAATTCAAGGAGTTTGAGAAAAGTGCCAATACTTCACAAACTTAACAAAACTTCACTTTGCTCACATCTTGAGTGTTTCATTTCAAATTCAATGTGGTAGTGTAGAGGCCAAATGCCAAAAAAATTGTCATTGTCCCAATATACAAATATGACACTCTATCAGTACGTGTGTGTACGAATGTGTGTGTGTGAGCGAGCACATGCTATGTATTTATGAAAATGAAAAAACTAGGAAAAAAGTGTATTCTAAAGGACAAGAATAGAATTTTCCTGACTAGCAAATGAATTATGATTTAAATAATCGAGTTATATCAAAATAAAGCTATCCCACTGAGCAATCAAATATACATAAAGGTAGATTTAAGAACAATATTCTTTGTAGCATAAAGATAGATATGATAATAAGATGGATGGCAATAATTTCACATCCTGAGTGATTATTCAAAATGTGAAAAGCAACTCCAGCCTTCAATGCTGCAATGAATAGCAACCATTCATTCATTTTTATGCAAGAATGGTTTACTGAATTTGCTCCATTTTCTACTACGAAAGCATGCAATGTGAAAGTGGGTATCTCCCCTTCACTTGCTCCAGAAGCAGGGTTAATTCTTCTGATGCCCCTTCCCCAGTTTTGGAATAGCAAACTAAAAAAATAAATAAATGAAAAAAAACTTGAGAAAATTTCCATACTTTGGATATATGAATATATAAAAGGTTTAGAAAATAACATAATACTTATATGTGTATAAAGAATACAAAAAAGCTGATCATTGTATCAGCTCTTTACTGGCATTATGTGAATAACTATATCCAAAATAAAATAAATGAGACATGTCAATTATTTATTTGCCTAATATAATCAAGTCCCATTAACTTATTTTTGCATTTCCTTTACGTAAATATGCTACACATTTTCCGTAACTACATCAAGAAATTCACTAAAATATTTGATCCTACACATAACTGCCGCCCGACTAGCATATGCACAAAAATGGAAACAGGAAAACACACCAACAGAAGAAGAAGGGATAAAATAAGGTTTTAGAATGTGCTGAAATGGACAAACTAACAAAAGAAATTGAAGAAAAAGAAGAGAGAGTATTATAAAATTTGGAATAAATGGTATGATTGGTTTAAGACTAGAGAAAAGGAATAAGGAAAATGGGAAAATTTAAAATGTAAATTATGTATTTAATAATTGTATAGAATTATATAAAAGATATTTTGATAAGTGCTAGATAAAATAATGTAATTAAGGATAAAGGGATAGTAAAGAAAATGAACAAGGATAGATATACGGAGGGAAAGGTGAAGAAAGTAAGAAGATGACCACTATGGAACTGTAAGAAAATAAGGATATATTTATGTGTTGTATGTTTTGTGTTTCTATGTGTTTGTTATAAGAAAAAAGAAAAAAAGAAATTCACTAAAATTAATACGGAGGTTGTTAAATTGAATATGGTGCAGTTATTGAGTTACACATGAAATAACACAAATATGCTTAGAA
This sequence comes from Grayia smithii, assembly GCA_032468115.1. NCBI lineage: Eukaryota > Metazoa > Chordata > Lepidosauria > Squamata > Grayiidae > Grayia > Grayia smithii. The sequence goes on along the minus strand of JANHFM010006046.1, from coordinate 325,740 downwards.
GACTCAACTGCCATGAAAAATACCTTGGTGCAAGTAGAGTAGAAATAGAAGTAACAATCATCTCCTTGGTTAGACATATTCAAATTAATTGCCTTCAAGTTTAAGATGTAGAAACAAATGGCTGAATACAATTTTGTTATTTTTCAGCGATGGTTAATCACAACGATGTTTAAAATGGCAATCTTCTATACCGGATTTAGCAATATCTTCTTTAAAATATAATCCTGAAAAACAAATGAACAAAAGATCTAAATATCACTAAAAATGTTACATTTGATAGATAGAACATCCATTTCCACACAAGTTTAACCTAGTATGTATTGATTTTTTTAAAAAGGAGTCACGTTATTACATGTATTTATAGGTACACATAAAATTTAGAGCTTCTTTTGGGTATGATATGAAGGCTTGGAGAAAAGATTACACAGTCAAGAGATGGAAGGAAACATGAGAAACTCAACCCCATTTTAATTTTGTTTAATATGATTGGGCAGATAGAGTTGCAAGATGCCTTACAACTGTAATGAAGCATTCCTGGAACCCTTGTGGTGTCTACTTCTTGATTTGGCTTATCTCGAAAGGTTGACGTATACAACCTAATTATATACTCTAAATAATTTCCAATCTGATAATATCCAAATGCAAGTCAAGATACTAGCTATCACCTATACAAGTAGTTCTTGGCTTACAACCTTAATTGAGCTTGAAATTAGTTGTAAATTGTGTTGTTAGTTAAACAATTCATGTGATACCTAATTTTTCAGCCTTTTTCATGGCAGTTAAGCATGTGTGGTGATTTTAAAGTGAACACTGGTTCCATTGTCTGCAAATATAAATATGGTCACATGAAAAACTAAAATTATTGTAAATTACTACTAGACACACCCAAAATGTAATCACAAGACCACAGAAGAGGTATGGCTGTTGAAATTTCAAACCTGGATTGTAAATTAACCTGGGGAGTTCTGTCATAACTTCGAACAATTGATAAATGACAGAGTCAAAGACTACTTGTAAAACCTGTTATGGGATAGCACTGACTTGTTTGTGAGATGACCTTGTTGTGTCTGCTTGTTTCGTAAGGTCCAGCAGGATGAACATTCTCCAGGTCCCTTCCATTAAACAATGTCATCTAAAACCTCTTGTTGCAACACCTACCCTATGGAACAATCAACTTTGTTTAGGCTTCTGTAAGGCATTAAGGACCTGGCTCTTTGCCACCAGTAGGCCTCTTGTAAATAATGAATGCACTTAATTCATTAAGAAGGGCTTCTCTTTGGTGGCTCCCTCTCTCTGGAACATCATTCCCCCAGAGATTAGAATGGCGCCTACACTAACACTCTTCCAGAAGGCACTGAAGACCTGGTTCTGCCAGCAGGCCTGGGGAACCCAAGCAGGATAGAGCCCATTAAATAGCTTGTGTGATCTGCTGTCACCAGGGCATGGGTGGGGGTTGATTTTATTATATTAGATTAATTGATTTGATTTTTTTTTAGTCTTATTGTTTTAAATGAGGTTTTATATTCTGTAAGCCACCTTGAATTGCCATATGCAAATAGGCAGCAATATAAATTCAGTAAGTAAATAAATTGTTGTTGTTATTTGTGGTTTGCTCCATGTGTGCAATGTTTTCCAATTTGTCTTTAATATCATTGTAGCTATTTTGACTGTTGGCAGCCCAGAGTCATATAAATGTCGCCATATAAATCTATATAATAATAATGAAATATTTTAAAATGCTATGGTTAAGCAAAATATTATTAAAACAGAGACTTAATTCAACAATACAGATTGAAATACCTTGGTATGATCAGCAGATACTATCTTCAAACCTTCCAGTTATTTTTCTCCTGTAGGTCGAATCAACACTCAATCCATAAAATAGCAACTGGATATAAAGACTTTTCTTCCTCACATTGCCAAGGACACAAATCTCATCCTCATTCAAAATTCAGATAAAGGGTGAATTAAAACTATTGGAGAAAGTAAGTCCATTTGAATAGCCAGGGAAGCTGGAAACAGTGGTTAATTGCCTCTTCAAAATAAATAGTTCATTTAAAGAGGAACTTCTGTTTCAAACCAACTGCAAAGAAGATCGTCTTCCACAGCCTGGGAATTTTACTTTTTTTTTTTTAATTAAAACACAATGTTTCAATTTCTGGTCTTCAAGATCTCTTCACCTATTGAAAAAGAGAAAAAAATCTTCCCCGGTCTTTATTAACTGCATAGTAAAAATATAGTAGCTTTCAGGTCAGACCTGTATATACACATAAAGTTGCATATTATGTGTTTATACATGTAAAAATGCATATGCAAGAGCAGTATTAATAAGCTGCATTTCAACAAATCAATCTATGTAATTAAATTTTTAGATGAATAGTTTATCATACAGTGCAAACATAGGTATATTCATACTGCATGCCAAACTTTACACATGTGCCTTGTGAAAACTATTTTTAGATTAAATGGATAAATCTTTTGTATAGTATTATTTGCAATTGCAAAGCAATATATTTGGCAGCATAACATTAAGAAAATAAAGGATTTTATGTCCAACCTATTTGTTTTTTTAAAAAAATAATTTAAAATTTGTTGTTGTCAGTGCAACTTTTCCCTGAAATAAAAAAAGGTGTTGCTGCTTTTCAGCAATAAGATTGAAAGGATTCACTGATCTAACATCCTAACAATGTTTTTACAGTCACACAGCAAATAAGTTGTGTGTAATCAGAAGAGAATTTATTCTTTGCACATGTAATTTTAATGAATGTAGAATAGTAAGTTGGAATGTTTTACTCCAGATACAAAAAAATTGCCTTTGGATATTTATAGTATGATATTTCCCCAACTCTAAAAGAGTAGAGGGATTTTTTTAAAAAAATATTGTCTGTGTTGAAATTCAACAATAGGAATTTAAGAAACGTCATCTGTAAAATTGCTTTTTATTTGCATTTCTTTTTTATGCAATTTGTCTTGCTGGCACAAAATGTTACTAGTACTCCAGATGGAAAAATCTGAAGGAAGGAAAAAGGTTTCTGTCAAATACATATTATTTGCCATGATCATTCAATTTTAAACAAAATATATTTTAAAAAATAATTTATTAACTGTTTAAATGGTAAAAAATGTTGTCCTTTAGGTGCACAAAGTTTAACATATGAACCATAACAAGCAAAATTGTTAGGAACATTTCATTTTCATATACACTTGAATAATTTGGGGAACAGTATTATGGTACCTGTCCATTTAGTACATATCTCAAGCATTTTGCATACTGTCTGTTGTAAGTAATTTAAGAATATACCATCTATCCAACTTGGGTAACAGATGACTGTTACCCTGTGGATTAAGCCAGAACTATTGAACTGTTCCATTGCTGCATTAAAATCCCAAGTGTTTTAAAGAACGTGAAAAAGGTTATTTTTTCCATCTTTTAGTGCAAAAATAAAGTAATTTGTATCTCTGACAGCAAGGAAGTCAATTTCTGTACTTAAATGGCATTTTTATAAAGCTGAGTAATTTTGAATTTGGTACAAATCCTAAAGAAGACCATTAACCTTTTGGAGGGGAACTGCTATTTCTAGCAATATAAAGTGAATCATCTAAAGGCAGCAGCTTTCAGATTCTAAATTTTCTGCTCATTTCAAGTTGCTCCACTTGACTATGAAACATAGACAATTAGCATGTCCAGATGACACAGGATGTTTGTATGTTTACATGATTCTTTGAAGCTGTAAATGTAGTTGAGAATGCAGAGCTGAGGGGTAGAATTAAGCATGTCATGATCAGTTTAAAGACGTTGCCACCAACAGTCAAAAGTCCAATCCCTCTTGTTCACTGACCATTATCTGATGTCAATTTAATAGTGAACTTTAGTTGATTAGATTCTTGTGTACATGTTACGCCTACAAGCTTGACATGAGGTTCTAATCCTTTGCGCCTAACAGTAAATACTGTATAGAGAATATTTTCAGCTACATTTTAAACTGTTCAAAACAGCCAAAATTAGAGCTATCATTCTGCTAATTAACTTGCCATTTCACAGCACTAATTTACATAACTGCCAAAGCTCTAAGTAAAATTTAATCAAAACTGTGAAAATATGATCTGACCTTGTTTCTTGAGTGGAGAGAATTGTTGTCCTGAAAGTACTGGTATCCAATTTCTCAGCTATCCCTACCAATATATAGGACAGTATTTATCAATCTAAGTTGTCCAAAACTGTTTTTTATGTTTTGATAATTGTTGCAACTAATTAAATCTTTCCTCAATTACCACAATTGCCAAGGGCAGTAAATCTTAACAGCCTTTTGATGGGGGAGACTTGATTCCAATGTTTGTATATATCAAACACTACCTCTAAAATTATTTATAGCATCCATATTTGAGAATTTTAACTCTATATGCACCTCTGAGTTTTTAGTTCAACTTAACTTAATTCTAAATATTCATGGATTTGCAAAGGAGCCTACAGATGTTGTTCCTTGAAACAAGAATCTAGGGAGACAAAGCGTAATGCTTAAATGCTTAAATGTAATGCTCCATCCATGAGCCAAAAGTGGTTGGTTTGTTATGAAAGCCTTTTGGCAGGTCTTGGAGGGGAAGAGCAATACTGATCAGAAATATTGAACCATCTCAAAGGGCTGAACAAGGCTCATATGCAAGGATAGCACTAGTCACAAATTCCTTTTGTACTCTATTGTCAGAGACAGCCTATAAAAATAGGCATGTTTTCACACTAACCTTTCAATATGAGATAACGTAGAAAATAGAATGTAAATTCAGAATAAAATGAATTTTCTTTGCCCTATAACTACATTACAGGCTTTTTTAATCACTACCAATACAAATTTTACCATCACTACCATTACAAATTTTAAGTTAAGTCCACTCTGGCTTACAAGTGCTTGATGTTATTTATTAGACAGTTTTTAAAAATTCTATAGAATCTTCCTTATATGTTACAGCACACTCCTCTTCTAGAACACAATTCCTGTTGGTGGTGTGTTCTATATGCCAGGAAAACAGGCAAAATTGGTTAGCCATCATGGTCAGAACTATCCATTTTGCTTCTGTTTCGTCACAGCTGTTTTGTTTAGACAAAGGGTATCTACTCATAGCTAGCATTTTCTTTTAATATACCCTGTAGCTAATGCCCCTGTGTACTTGCTAACTAAATATAAAGCATAGAAATCTTCATTTAAGAAACAAGCAATTTCAGCAATATGGTTTTACCATATTACTTATTTAAAAAAGCTCTTCCTGATATGGCCCAGCTTTCTTTTATAACAGCTCCAAGTCTCTATAGTTTGCTGCACTTACACTGCTACAGAAGGCAATGACAAAATACTTTCACACAGTTGCCAAAAAACCTGCATGGATCTGTTCCTGTAAGCTACCAGGCATCAAACTCACATTGAGGAATAAAGTCAGATAAAGTGTACTATTCTGCTAATGTATATGTGTATATGTATGTGTTACAATTTTTTTAAAAAAATACAGGAAGTATATATGTTAATCTATAGCAAATATAAATAAATTATTACTTTCTATTAGATTAATAAACTGTTTTGGGTCTCTTTGTGCCAGCCTGCACACCAGAAAGAACTGCATTTTCTAATCCACTATAATTACTGTATACTAGAAAAACTATTTTTTAAAAAAGTAGTAGGTATAATATTAATCATTTCCTAGATGCAAAACATCTTGCAATCAAAGGACACCATTACTTTCCCTAAAATGGTATTTTATGGAAGTATAAATTATCCTCTAATATTAACCTTCGTATTCTAGCAAATCTCCAATGTCTCTATCATAATAAGCACTATTCCGTTTAAAAAATATGATTATCAAACAAAGAAGCACGGTCTATAAATAAATCAGGTGAGGGATTACAAAGTTGTAAAAGAAGGAAAGAAGGAAACCTAAAGCTATCATGACCCTGTTTAGATTCTTCACATTTGTCACCAGCAATCTCTGCAAATTGTTCTTCAGAAAGTTTCACATACTTTCTTACCAAAATACTGTATATTGCTAGGCTCAATATACAGTATTCAGATATTGTTTTCAGATTAGCACAAGATATTCTACAAGGCCATTTCTAGTAATCTTATTTTGTTTTAATTCATTTTGGATGGAATTAATCATACACAACTACTTCTACACTAGAAAAGTTTTGCATCATTTATAGATGCTAAATGTTCATCAAAAATATATATTCTTCTTTCTTTCACACTAGATTATATCCAAGTCTCTTGATTCTTATCACAATTGATTCAGTAGCAAACTATGCATATGCTAGGAAAGGTGCATGAAAAAATATATGTTAACAAAAATGTGTATGGATTATCGTGCTGCTTCTCTGTCTCATCCAATTTATGGAAAAATAAACAAAATAAATAAACAAAAAAATAACAGATTTATCCAATTCAGCTCTCTTCTGTTTTTTCTCCTGTTTTTTCTCCTCTTTGCTGGCCACTCCCCTCCCCCCAGGAATATTTCTCATAAAAGAACATGAGAAGGGAAAGAAAAAGAGTGACAGTCTACCAAACCACTGCTTCAGCCATAGTCCCGGAAGGTGTATGGAAATGTTCTAGCTTATTTTATATTCCAAGCCAAAGAAGAATTCTCAACTGATGTGGCTTTGTTAGTAATATTGATCAAGCTGACTAGCATTTCAAATAATGTGAAGAGAGGTTATTATAAAGATCAGCCCCATCAGTAATTTTGAATCATTGTCCATAACATAAACCAGCTGATAAATACTATATGAAGTAAAGCAATTCTGAGCAAAAAGTCGTCATATTTTGGGAGGCAAAAATATAGCAAACTCTCCTTTCAGAGAATTGTCTAAGTCCTACAACAAATAACTCTTCAAAAAATTCCTCCTCTCTTTGTTCAAAGCCTTTGGACTAAAACTATATCCTCACTGGTGACTCATAGTCTCTTATGGCAACATCCAGCCATGATTAAAGCAATATAAAACCTGTCCTCAAAGCTGCTATTTTGGTGGAATAATGACTGGATGATTCCAAACCACAGCTGTCAAACTCACTGTGTCACTTTGCCAGCACGTGACGTTCATTATGTTTTTTACCTTCACGGAGCTGGGGTGGGTGTGGCCAACATGTGATGCATCCGGCCCGCGGGCCACCAGTTTGACACCCCTGCTCTAACAGTGTGCTTTTCTGCCTCAGCAGCTTTAAGATATGTGGACTTCAATTCCCAGAATTCCCCAGCCCCAACATTAAAACAAAGGGTGAAATGCAGCTGGCTCTATCTGGGTCATGTGGGCCAGTAGCACCAGCAATGAGAGGCTATGCCCACATCATCACGTCACAGTTTTACCCTCTACGCATGCACAAAGCCTTCTGTGCATGCACAGAGGGCCAAAACCGTGTCGTGATGACAGCACGCGCACTTCCAAACCGGTAGGGAAGCCGGCTGCATTTCACCCCTGGTTAAAACCCAGCCTTAAATTTGCTGTGCTTGAGGAAATGATGGAGAAATGGGGAAATGATTTGTTTCAGAGAAAACAATTGATAAAGAATATTACTATTTGCCATTAATGTAATGGGAAAAAATTGACTATAACATTTATAGGAAATTTAACTTAATTAACACATTTGGCATATATTAACAATTTTTTAAAAGCAGTGAAAAACCAAATTCCTCGATATAGTACATATATTCTTAATCTTCCAATTAAAACATTTAGGCTCAGGCATAACAGTATCTAATGTGTCAGTTTTGGTCATGTTATTCAAATGTCTTACAGATAGTGATCAGTTCACCTACTACCAGGCCATTAAGAGAAGAGGCTATTGCATGGGATTTCCCAAGACAAGTAATGCTTCATTAAGGCTGACTTGTCATTAAAGAGATCACATAGCAATGGTGTTTTCTCCTTTAGGTAATGAACATATGGAAATCCTTAGTGATTAAGCAATTGAAAGGGAAAAAAAGGTTTATTTATAATCTGTTTTTGCAATCTTCTCAATTTGAAATCAGTAAGTTGGAGAAAAACAACATTTAAAGAAACTAAAATCCAATTATTATCATAGTTGGTTGCAAAGTCAGCCAGTTGTTAAGGCTGAACTTTGCATTTTTATCCACCCATTGATTCATTCCCAAGGACTTGGTATAGGCAAATGTTTAATAATATTAAAGGTATCTTCACAGGAGGTATGCTTTCTAAACATAGCTGGTTTTCACAAATGTGTTTGTAGACAGTAGAAAATTATTCTTTCTCTTTAAGGCATCAAAGACAAATTGGTTGCCTTACTACAGAATATTCTGTCTAGCAATTGTGTTTGGGTTAACATAGGTGGATTGCAAAAATTCAGATGACCACAAAATTACAGCAAAGAAGAATAAGTTTTAATTCTATTGAACTTCTAGATTTTAGCAAGTCTGTCATTTCACTAAATTTGTCAAGAGGGGAAGAAGTAGTTCATTGGAGGAAATGTCTGCCATTTTAAACAAAATGAAGAGTTTCCCTTTTGTCCTCTTAAATAATAATTTGTGCCCTATTTTATCGATGATGAGGATGATATCTGTGTGTGTGTGTGTGTGTCTGTGTGAGAGAGAGACAGATAGAGACAGACTGACAGACAGAAGGAAAGATAATTAGTAGGTTTAAGGTTACCATATACATTAGCTGCACCACATACTGTATAACATTCTTATTTTAACCCTCTTGAAATCCTGTTCTTATTTATATTGAATGTTTTAAGTGGTTTTATAATATATTTTGTTGATTTTGTTTTATGATGCCCAAAGTCAAGTTGTGTGAGATGGGAGGCCATATAAATCTGACAAATAAATAAATAAATATCTGGGTTGCAAAAATCTAGATGGCCACAGGTACATGATGATGATGATGATGATGGCGGAGGAGGAGGACTTTTTATTCCTGCCAACTAATGGACAGATAGTTGTAACGCAGATATATCAACCTTAATATGTTATGCTGGGTCAACAGCAAGATTAAGGGCAAGTAGAGCAAGAACATTTCACAGCTATCTGTGCCTATAAAGGATTACTAGGAGTTTTGTGAATGGTGAAGAATTCAGTTGAATAAGCAGCCATTAAAAGAGCTGTGTAACATCCTACCTAAATTCCTACAAAATGAATCACACTTCAGACCCTCATAACATTCTAACTGTCCTAAACCTTTCACTAAAAAGCAACAATGTTACAATATTGGCAGTTCATAAACCAGAGTTCAAAGGAGCAGAATTAAAATCTATCTACCTCTTTGTTTTTAACGAACACAGCATACCTTGTGCCCTTATAACAGTTTAAAAGTAAAATATAATTTCATCATTCTGTCAAGCCTTCAAAATATATTAGGTTAAAAAAAAAAAACACCCTCTGATACTATGAGGAATGCTATTTTATTGTTCTCAGGTATATTAACAGAATCTTGAAAGCTGTCCAAAACTTTCACTGCTCCCTTTTAAGGAGAACAAGGTCATGTAGGTCTATGCTGAATCTTTATCTCACTCTTTTTAAGTTTTCAGGACTCAGTAATTGTACAGGTGGTCCTCGATTCACACTCACTACTGAGCCCAAAATTTCCATTGCTAAGGGAGACAGTTAAATGAGCTTTATCCCATTTTACAACCTTTCTTGCTACAGTCATTAACTGGATCATTACAGTTGTTAGTAACACAGTTGTTAAGTGAATCTGGCTTCCCCATTGGCTTTGCTTGTCACAAAGGTTGATCACATGACTCCAAGACTCAGCAACTGTCATAAATATGAGCCAGTTGTCAAGCATCTGAATTTTGATCACATGACTATGAAGATGTTGTAATGGTCATAAATGTGAAAAACAATTATAAGTCACTTTTTTCAGTGCTATTGTAACTTCGATCAGTTAATAAACAAATGGTTGTAAGTCAAGGACTACCTGTACCAACGCTCCCTCTTCCTTCTCAAGCCAAAGCTGCACATTCAAACTGTGCTTAAGTCATAATGACTTAATACACCTAAGTTATTTTCTTAGTAAATAACATTGTTCTTCTGGCATATATTTTTTTAATTTCCATCCTAGTCTATAGCCTTGGAGAAATCCCCCTTCATATCACCCTTGATGTCATTTCAGTGGTATTTGTAAAAATGGCAAATTGATAAAGCCAAAATAACCAAATTGATAGGTTAGAGAATGGATAAGAATCTCATCTTGCCTTTCTCCCTTTCCTATCCTACTTCTTGTCAACTAGACAACTACTTTTGGTCAAAGATTTAACAGTCTTAGAAAAGACAGTAGATGGACCATTCTTCCCGTTACTTGAGAAAATAGCTACCAGTCTGAAACACTTCCACTTAGGTACCCTGTCACTTGGGCAATTTGCAAGATGGCTAAAACAGTGGTGGAATTCAAATTTTTTTACTACCAGTTCTGTGACCATGGCTTGGTGGGCATGGCAGGGGAAGGATACTGCAAAATCTCCATTCCCACCCCACTCCAGGGGAAGGATACTGC
>JANHFM010006046.1:290390-302080 GCA_032468115.1 Grayia smithii | reverse complement strand
AAGTTGTGGGAGCTTCATCACTGGAAGCTTTCAAGAAGAGACTGGACTGCCATCTGTCAGAAATGGTGTAGGGTCTCTTGCTTGGTCAGGGAGGGATTGGACTAGATGACCTGCAAGGTCCCTTTCAACTCTGTTAATTTGTTAAAAGCTCCTTAGAGGGGGGAAAAGTATCTTCTTATTCTGAAAAGTTAACAACATCGATAACAAAACAAATAGTTGGAATGGCTAAGGAAGAAATACTGTATTTATAAGATGGAGAAGGATGGGAGAAACTTGTATTGAATCTTCTCTAAAGATTGCATTGGAGAGGCAATAGAAGGTGTAACTAATTGTTACCAAATCAAAGCTAGATTGAAAGAGGTTTTCTATGGTTTATGTAAAGAGAATGCTTTATTCACCATAGTGCACGGAATTGAGAGATGAAAGTTGCTGATCATCTATGTTTAAAGCAGAGGGATGACCTTCCTTAAAATGTATGATAGAGGTTCACATTGTTAGACTTCAATACCATTATATAGTATATTTAACTTTGTGCATCACACTGAGCCACAATGTGGTTTGGTTAAATTTAGCAGAGCCTGTGAATCCAGTGTTTGCTATTTGTAAATCACATTTTATAGGTTGGAATAGAATTCTTTATTGGCCAAGTGTGATTGGACACACAAGGAATTTGTCTTTGGTGCATATACTCTCAGCGTACGTAAAAAGAAAAAAAATATATTCATCAAGAATCATAAGACACAACACTTAGTGATAGTCATAGGTTACTAAACAAGCAATCAAATCATACTAGGAAACAAAACAATATAAATCATAAAGATATAAGCAAGGTTACAGTCATAAGTGGGAGGAGATAAGTAAAAGGAAGGATGAGAAGAATAATCGTAATGCAGTCTTAGTAAATAGTTTGACAGTGTTGTGGGAATTAGTTGTTAAGAAGAGTGATAGCATTTGGGAGAAAACTGTCCTTGTGTCTAGTTGTTCTGGTGTGCAGTGCTCTATAGTGTCATTTTGAGGGTAGGAGTTGAAACAATTTATCTGTAAATATTTTCACAGCCCTCTTTTTGACTCGTGAAGTATACAGGTCCTCAGTGGAAGGCAGGTTGTTAGTAATTGTTTTTTCTGCATTTCTAATTTTCTGAAGTTTGTGTCTGTCTTGTTGGGTTGCAGAACCAAACCAGACAGTTACAGAGGTGCAGATGACAGACTCAATAATTCCTCTGTAGAATATGAATGCAGATGTTAGGTTTTAACTGGTTTGCTTGATTTAGTCAGAGCAACAGATAAAAACTTTGTGACCTCCAGATGTTGCTGAATCACAATTCCCAGCATCTTTTACTATTGGTCATATTGGCCAGGGATGTTGGAAATTAGTTAATATTTTGTTCCTCTGCTTCTACCTTACAGCAGAGAAATAGGGGATCACTAATTATTTGAATTTTGTTAAGTGCATGGTGGTAATAGTTTAGATCTGACCAATTTGATGGTTTCCTGTATGGATTTATTGGCAGGCTGGAGATTCAAAATGAGATACGCAATTTAAAATTCTCCATGTCTTATGGAAATTACTGTCAATTTAATTAGAGAAGGAGTGTGAGTACAGTACTTCTCCTTAATTCAGTCAGCGGCAGGGTAGCTCCACCAGCCTTTCTGGCAACTATGCCCAGCATAAAAATGTAAACAAACTAAAAGCTTTACTGGGTAACATCAAGATTAAGGCAGCAAAAGGACATGAACAGAAAGCCATAATAAATGAGCTCTTTTTTAACATTGGATTTAATCAATGTTTGAAACATCCTCAATATGAAATTCACATTTTGATAGTATAATGTAAACTGACCAGAGACACTTCAGTACGTACAGCATAGGTGTTGATAAATAAAAAAATAATAAATATAAGATTAAGTATTAAAGCAGAGTTCACAAGCAGACACCTATAGGTAGTCCTCAATATACAACCACAATTGAGCCCAAAATTTATGTTGTTAAGTGAGATATTTGTTAGATGATTTTTGTCCCATTTCTTGCCCCATTTGTTGAGTGAATCACTGTACTTGTTACGTTAATAATACTGTTGTTAAGTGAATCTGGCCTCCCCATTGACTTTGCTTGTCAGAAGGTTGCAAAAGGCAATCACAGAATCCCAATACATTGCAACTGTCATAAATATGAGTTAGTTGCTAAGCATCTGAATTTTGATCATGTGACCATGGGGATGCTACAATGGTCGTAAGTATGAAAAATGGTCATAAGTCACTTTTTTCAGTGCCATTGTAACTTTGGACAATCACTGAATGAACTAATGGTCATTGAATCAGGCCAATGGTTCAAAAAAAAGCACATTCTGAGAATATGTGGCTGCCTTGGGCCAAAGGTCAGCGAGCGCCATCCTTAAATTTTTCTGCACCAAGGAAGGATATTATGTCCCTGCCACAATTAAGCTTTTTTTGGCCAAGTCGCTAGCACAGCTTTTTTATGGGACCTTGTTCGGACTGTCAGATTTGTGTTTTACACCATTAGAAATAGCTCAATCCAAATTCATTAGATCAATTCTCCAGATGCCGCATTGTGTCTCAAATGCACTTCTGTGTCTGGAGGCAGATTGACAAAAGTCAAAGCAAGAATCTGTATAGTGTCCATAAATCTCTGGTTGAAGCTTAACTTCTTTCCGCAAGGTCTTGCTCCATTAATCCTCCAAGACAAATTCTCCTTGTCATGGATCAAGGCTGTCAAGTCCAACCTTGCCAAACTAAGCTTTTCCCCAGCTTCAATACTCAAGATGGTCTACGACCAGTGGTGGGTTTCAACATTTTTACTACCGGTTCTGTGGGTGTGGCTTGGTGGGCATGGCATGGCTTGGTGAGCATGGCATGGTGGGCATGGCAGAGAAAGGTTACTGCAAAATCCCCATTTCCTTCTGATCAGCTGGGACTTGGGAGGCAGAGAATAGATAGGAGTGGGGCCAATCAGAATTTTTACTACCGGTTCTCCGAACTACTCAACATTTCCGCTACCAGTTTTCTAGAACTGGTCATAACCTGCTGAAACCCACCTCTGACTGTGACCTAGCAAGACAAACCTTGCGACAAAGGGTGGAGGACATCGAGAGGCAGGAGGATTTAGGGAAAGCTCCGTTGTTTCTGGCTCCAGATGCCATTAGATATGTTGTTACTCCTGCCAGCTATCTTAGTCAGTTGGAGTCAGCAAACCACCGGAAAGCATTTTTGCTCGTATGGTGCTATGTGCTTCCATTGGCCATCCTGTACGGCAAGTATAAAAGTATACCATTGATGGAAAGACTCTGTTCCTGCAGCTCAGGAGAGGTGGAGACTGTGGGTCACATGTTCCTTAGATGTTCCTTTTACACAGAGATTAGGAAAAAATATATTTTGCCAATAACTGCTAGGTATCCTGGCCGTTCCAACACTACCTATCTTCAGCGGCTGCTTAAGGATGAACAGTCCATAAGTACAGTGCAGGTGGCTAGATTCTGTGCAGCAGTACTGGGTTCATCGCAAACACGTGTCTTCTCCACCATAGTGATGTTATATAGCAAATGTGGCAAATCTTTTGCACTGCTTAGTCCTTTCTCTTGTAGCATTGAACCTGCAATGGGCCACACAGTTTATGGATTGTAATTGTAGTATAGTTAGACCATATATAATTGACAGACTGGATTTTATTATAGATTTGAGTTGTTATTTATTGTTTTGTACTAGAATCTTTAATTGTATATTTACTGAATGTTTTTATTTATTCTGGTCTCTCGTCTAAGACTGTAATAAATTGATTGATTGATTGATTGATTGATTGAAATGAACTCTTGTATGTCGAAGACTACCTGTACCTGACTTGAGGTAAACCAATCTCTTTGTTTCCCATGAAGGAGTTCCTAAACATGTTCCTCACAATCTCTACAATGAACAAAAGAACAATGAAAGAAAGTAATACTGACTTCTGAAAGAGTTATCACAGCCACTATTCCTTAGCTAGGAAATACATGCACACAGAATAAATTATAATAATAGCACTGTAGCTAAAATTGTTTTCAATAGAATAAAACAAATACTCTTCAATTTAATAAAACAAATACTCTTCACACTATTACTCCCTAGTTTGCTATATTTTTCTTAAATCTTCAACTCTACCTTTGGATTAGAATTATTCTTATCTGGATTTAAACCAGCCTTAAGATGTTTCCAATATTTCTCTAAAAGAAAAGACAAAAGCCTTTAAAAGCTCACCTGAGAAGGATATCTTCCTGTTTCAGATCAGTCTCTTAGAGTTTGATGTTTCCAGCTTTCATTGCTTCTATCTACTACTTTGATGGATGGGTTAATTATGATTGATAGATTTGGGGTTTTCTTTAGCTCCTGTGTCAAAATCCCTAGTCCCCATGTGTATAGAGAGCAAAATGTAGTAGCTATATGCAGAATAATAGAATTATAAAGTTGTCTAAATCATCAACCACAATCCTCTGGTTGGTGCAGGAATACAAATTAAAAGATTCACAGTAATGGTTGTCCAGCCTTTTCTTAAATTTATGTATCCACAGTCAAACCATTCATAATTAGTAAATCTTCAATTTTGTGATGGTCGAAAACAGTTCTGAACCTTTAATATCTTTGAATAGGGCTGCCATATCCCTTACAGTCTTCTCAAGATTAAATATACACAATGCTTATTATAGGACTTCATAAAGCAAATCTGAAGTCAAGTAGCTAGTGCAACGTACTACTCTACAGCCATCTTTTATGGCAAATGTATCAAGCCTAGAGTTGTGCTTGTATGTGAGACAAAGAGTGGGGTGAGGAAGGGGGGGAGAGAGAAAGAGAAAAGAAACAGATAAATATGTTTGATATGGAAAAAGGTTTCATTAGATTTAGTATAAAGGAAGACCTGGACTGTAGCATTTTGTAACAGACCTTCGGCGACTTCTGCTAGAAGTGGTACTGGTTCATCAATATATCTACACTGGTAAAATGAAAGAGCTTATTTAATTCAAAATGATCAAAAGAATGCACATTTGTAATAAAAAGATAATCCTCATGAATTTTTCACCAAATGTCACTTTGATGAGGACATTAGTGCACAAGATATTCTTCAAAACAATTGCTAGACAACAGAAAGCTATTAGAAGATTCCAAGAGAGGGCATAAATATGTATACTAGTCTACATATGTGCTTATATCTAACTGCACTCTTTACGGCTTTTTTTTTTAGTTAGACATACAGTACATCTCCTAATCACATCCAGGCTACAAGTTCTTTCAATGAAGGGGTACCATCTTGCGGGACCTAGGAAATGAACCTTCTCTGTCACGATGGCTGCTCTTTGGAACATCATTCCCCAGGAGATTAGATTAGCCCTGATTCTACCAGCCTTTAGCAAGGTCCCCAACTATGGGGGACAGATTGTCAGTTGGATCTGCTCAGGTCAGCCATGCCCTCCTATCTATTAAGAATGAAAGGAGACTGAGAAACATGGCACCTTGTATCTCTGCTCCCCCACTCCAACCCAGAGTGTCATTGCTCTGGGCTGTGGGGAGTGTGTTTTACCAGTGAGCCCAGAAATAGAAGGCTGCACATTTCCCTTCCAGTTCCATTTGCCATCTGCTATGCCTGAAGGGGAAAAAAACAGAGAGAGGGGGTGTTATTTGAGAATATGAACCCTCATTGTATATTTGGACTTTGAAAAAGCTTTTGACAGTCCTATGCCAAAGACTCCTGGGTAAGCTTAGGAGTTGTGGGCTAAGAGAAAAGCTTCTGTTGAGTATAGCTGATTGGTAAAGGATAGAAAAGATAGGCTAGGAATAAATAGACTAATAGACTAATACTAAAAAAATAAGACTTCTAAACGTGGGAGGATACTCCTGGTGATGGAGTTTTGTTCTGTTTTTGTGTGTGGCTGAAATGGAGGCAATTGTTGCAGCAATTTTCTAGAACAGTAGTGGATAGGAAGCAAGGGAAAGAGCATTTACCGGTAAACTTTTTTTTTTCTCTCTCTCTCTAAAAAATTTAAAAATTTAAAACTATGAATAGAAAGTATTTTGGTTTTCTATCTGATAGCTTTCTTCATAATACATCTTTAATTTTAGTTTTGGTTCTGTGGGTATTCCATTTTGAATGCATAATCTTTAACATCTTATTTTGTGGGAACCTACAGTTCTTACAAGGTTAACCTAGATCTGTATATAGGCAAGGGGACTCTCAACCTAGTGTTACATTGGGCCCTCCAATTCCTTAAATTGGCCCTAAGGCTCGGAAGAGCATGTTGCTGTCAAACCTTGATTTACAGTCCTAGGGGCCCTCCCCAACCAATAACAGACAAATGCATTGAGCTTGATAAGGTTCTTCAAGAAGGCTACATATTCATTATGATTGTTTTAAATGTGGGGAAAGAAGATGTATGTTTTTAATATTAGAGACCACTAAAAATGTTCCCTATCAGTCCCAATCTCAGAAGCAACCCAACCCATACAAAAGGGTTCAAGCTTTCAAATTGACATAGCACTTTTCTGATCTTGATAGTGTTATCTAGAAGATAGCACATCCTGTTGCTAAATGTGGTGGTTTCCTTAGCTTTTTACAGTGATTGCTGACATGACTTTGACAGGAGGCAAATGTGTAGATTATGCCTGCAAAGGATGCATGAATCATATATTATTATTTTGTTACTATAAAACATTTGAACATTTATTGAAACTAAGCATATATTAGCATATATAAAAATAAATTTTAAAATGTGAAAGATGTCTCCAACTTACTAAAAAAATTGTGCTAAATTAAAAGGATTAATTAGAACAGAATAACAGAGTTGGGGGTGACCTTGGAAGTCTTCTAGTCCAAAGCTGCTGCTCGAGCAGGACCCTATATCATTCCAGACAAGTGGCAGTCTAGTCACTTCTTAAAAGCCTCCAGTGATGGAGCACCCACAACTTCTGAAGGCAAGCCATTCCAGCAGTTAATTGTTTTCATTGTTAGGAAATTTATCCTTAGTTCAAGTTGCTTCTCTCCTTGATTAGTTTCCATCAATTGTTTCTTGCCTTCTGGTGCTTTGAAAAACAGGTTGACACTCTCTTCTTTGTGTCAGCTGCTCAAATATTAGAACACTGCTATCATATCTCCCTTAGTTCTTCTTTTCACTAGACTAGAAATACACAATTCCTGCAACTGTTCTTCGTAAGTTTTAACCTCCAGCCCCCTAATCATCTTCGTTTCTCTTTCCTGCACTTATGCTTATCCCCATCAAAGTGGTTAGTAAATATTAATTTAAACAGATAATGAAACTCATTGGCAGATGCAGAAGCAGATTTGGACACCAGAAAAAAAATATCTGTTCTATACATTATAATGCAAATTAATATAGGAAGCAAAAGCATCCTCCATACATTTGTGTTTATTGTGCATGAATATATGCGTGGCAATTTTCATTTCACTTTACATAGTCAGAAAATAGAGCTGGACTGCAAAAACTGAATGACCACTAAATGGGAGCAGTGCAGTTTTTGTATCTCTTTGGTGCCAGCTATAGGTCATCTGAAGTTTTTTAAGTCTAATTTGGTAAACCAATTTTATTCTTTCACAGAAAAAAAAAGAACTTTCTGTTCTCTGTATAAAACAGGGCCAACCAAAGACAATTTGCTGAAGTAGAGCAGCAAATGGCCTCTCATCCCACATTATGGTCCCCAAAATTATTTTCCTCCTTTTGGCATGTCAGGCAGAAATTTCCAGAAAGATTTCTCACTATTCTTAATAAAAAATACAGTAATTACGAATTTAAAGCCTATTAATTTGCTACCTTTTTATGACATTCCAAACTTAATGCTTGATGCATACCTAATAATAGGTGCCATTTTGGTGGGCACATTAACAGGGACATGAAAGGAGCCCCCAACTGGGCATCTCCCAGGCAACAGTGATGTCACCAGCTAATCCTTTCATCCTGGAAGCACCTTGGTACTTCCAACATGAGTATGATATGATGCAACCTAATAATAGAGCTGGCTCTGAAATGTACTGAACTAACAATTTGTACTAATTTCAGCATAGCCTATAGAAAGCTTCCTTCCACAATTACCAAGCTACCAGATACCAGGCTAGCAAGGAATACATCACCCTGATCCCTAATACTTCATTGCTCACAGTTTTGCCCCAAATCTGCTGACTCAAACGTATATTGTCCTGCAGCAGAGATGGAATGTTTGTGCACCATGTTAACAAAGCAACGCAATCTTGAAGGTTCAATTATTCTGGGTTCAGGCCAGGGGCAGGTTTCAAAACCCATCGCTACCGGTTTGCTCATGCCACACCCACCAAGCCATGCCCATGAAGCCACACAACATCCGCCAAGCCATGCCCACAGAACCGGTAGTAAAAAAAAAATGGATTTTACCACTGTTTGGTGGTGGCTGCTGTACTATTACAAAATCAAAAACAGAAGAAGGGATTGTCTTTGGGCAGGTTGTTTTCTATGTCCACACTGCAGATTATTTATTACTGTTTTTTTGTTGGTTTTGTGTTGCATATATGCTTCTTTCATTGTTTCTTTAAAACTCAGCCTGAGAATAAAACAAACAACAAATTATTAAATTTTCTTAGTATGCCCAAGTAGGATAATCATAATGTTCATTATAGCAGAGACATCCAAGGAAGGAAAAGTGTTTGCTACTATGTCATTGTTCATTCCCTCTTATTATTTATCTTGTCTTTCTTCACAAAACTGGGCACTCCAAATACAAACAAACTACAGCTAGTCCTCAACTTACAACCATTCATTTTGTGGCCATTTGAAGTTACAATGGCACTGGAAAAAATGACTATTTTTCACACGTATGACCCTTGCAGTATCCCCACAGTCACATGATCAATATTTGGGCGCTTGACAATTATATTTATGATGGCTGCAGTGTCCTTGAGTTATGTGATCACCTTTTGCAACCTTCTGACAAGCAAAGTCAGTGGGGAAGCCAGATGTACTTAACAACCATGTTACTAACTTAACAACTCCAGTTATTCACTTAACAACTGTGACAAGAAAGGTCATAAAATGGGGCAAATTTCACTTAACAACTGTCTGGCTTAGCAGCTGAAATTTTGAACTCAATTATGGTCATAGGTCCAGGGTTACATGGATAGGTTCTTCCATTGGCAAGAAATTAGGCCCAACTCTAAACTACTACTGTTCGTTTTCACAGTAAGTAATGCTAGACTATTCTTCATCTGTTCCCTCTAATCAATCCTAAAACATGCGCCATGTTTGCATCGTTCCCAGGATTCAGTTGAATGTAACCTGAATTGCCAGATTGTTGCAATTTGTCCAGCATAAAGAAGAGATACATGGTATTGTGATGCTTCCAGGTTTTACAGGGACAACAGGGGCAAGCAAATTAGATTCCCAGTCCTGGGAAGAGAAAAGATTAGCTGGCTTGCAATCTGTCTTTATCTCCCATGATAGCAATAGCATTGTTTTCTATATCCACAACCTCCTGCTTCTCTAGCTCTGACTGAACTGGAATTCTTTTCATGCACCACACTGATTGACTTAATAAATATGCCCTCACTGAAATCCAACAAAAACACCATTATATTCTAGAATAAGGATATGAAGGCTGAGTTCTAAAATAATTGTGTTTCATGCAAAAAGGCATACTGCCTTTAAGAGTCTAGACTCTGAGTGAAGAAGTATATGGCTCTGATATTCCTGACATTTACTCTGTCTTCTTACAAACACATGTTTCTTCTTCTTTTTTAAAAAGATGCTGAGCTTAATAAAATATCTCCCAAGATGGCTCCACTCAGACACACATGCTCATTGCTTGCCCAGCAGTGAATGTAATGCAATGCAATTACACCATATAATATTGGAGAGGGGGGATCTCTTCTAGAACCAATGAATAATAGACCAACAAGCAACCAAAACAGCATAAAAGTTTAATCAGATGAAGAAACTAGTGGGCCAAAGTTTAAGCAGTCAGCACTACTTCTGGGAGCATCATGCCCAAGGACCCTGTTCAATTTGGCTGTATCACTGTTATGGAACATTTGCACATACATGTACATGCATGCACATACACCTATAAACATACTCCAACTTAAATGAAATATATAAAGATTCAAAGATAAATAATTTACATGACAGACATCAAATAATGGGGAAAAAACCCTTTTTACTTATTGTATTTTGTTTCTAATTTTTTTTGATCCACCTCAAATAGGTCTGCTGGTTTGAAACCCCCAGAGCTGAAATAATAATAATAACAACAACAACAGCCACCACAACAACAGTCACCTAGGAGGCTGGCAGCAACCCATATGAACCATTAGCACCAGTCAGTTGTATTTGTGACACATTTTTAAATCTTCAGTTGAAGATTTATTCATTTACTCATGTTTAATGAATAAAAGAGATATCATCATCATCATCGATAGGTGTCCTGGTTGCAATCCCAAAATATCTAGAGCATCATTTGAACACCATCGGCATTGACAAAATCACCATTAGTCAATTACAAAAAGGCAACTTTACTTGGAACAGTTTATATCCTGGGACAATACCTTCAACGCAGGGGTGGGTTCTACCCACCTTCGCTACCGGTTCTCTTCATGTGCGCGTGCACGCGCGTGCGTGAAATTTGCGTGCTCGCGCTCGCTTCACTCACGCACGCACATAAACCGCGCTACCGCGCATGTGCAGAAACTTTTATTTCCGAAAAATCGCCGAAAAAGCGCTCTGCCCATGCGCAGAATGCTAATTTTGGCGATTTTTGAAAAAAAAGGTAAGTTGGGGCGCGCGAGTGGGCCCGGGTCCGGGACGCTGCGAACCGCTACCTATTCGCACAAACCGGACCGAACCGGGGGCAACCCACCACTGCTTCAACGCCAATAAACAGCATCTGCCTAACCCAGGTTCTCTGGAAGGACTCAATAGGTAGGTAAAAATGCCAAAGCCAGTCTAAACATCTGGCTTATATTCAATGAACCATAATAATATCCTTTGATGATATATTTCATATTATTTAAAACCCGATATTTGCCTAACCCAGTTCCTTGAGGAATCAATAACTAGACGAATCCAGTCTAAAACATCTGATTGCAATCATAGTAATTTAATGATAAGATGGTTATCCTTTCTGCAATGGTGAGCACTGGGGCTGTCCTTCCTCTGCAAATGATTTGCTGAGGTTAGCCTGCAACCATCTGAAGTGCTCTAACCTAAACAGAGAGTTTCCCTTGGAGATGACATAATAATAAAAAGAATAGTAGAGAAGTGGAGCAGAGAAAGTAACCCAGAGGTCATTTTGAAAATGACTGGGTCGTTGATAGAGGGCAACCTTGTTTGTTTCTGCAGTTGCCTATCTGTTCTGAGTATGGGGCAAATAGGCAGTGCAGAAAAGCTAAAATCTCTGCAGGGACATGGTGTCTGGGTAATTTTGGAAGTAGAAGTCCACAGGCTGCACTAGATATGTTCAATCCATTCAATTTTGTTATATATACAATAAGTCTTCAGTTCTCCAGAACCTGAACTCTAACTTCAAGTTGCTTTTCCTAGGCAATAAAAGCCAGTGTTTATCAGAGTATATTTGAATGCAACATCACACTACGTCAGTGTTTCTCAACCTTGGTGACTTTAAGATGGGTGGACTTCAACTCCCAGAATTCCCCAGCCAGCAAAGCCGGCTGGGGGATTC
>JANHFM010006046.1:266367-276904 GCA_032468115.1 Grayia smithii | reverse complement strand
GAGTACTCCAAGGTCTTTGACAGAGTGAGGGTCGTCTGTTAGGTCGTATCCATCCAGCTTGTATTTT
The DNA here is from genome assembly GCA_032468115.1 of Grayia smithii. Classification (NCBI taxonomy): domain Eukaryota; kingdom Metazoa; phylum Chordata; class Lepidosauria; order Squamata; family Grayiidae; genus Grayia; species Grayia smithii. The sequence continues at coordinate 276,837 of JANHFM010006046.1, read as the reverse complement.
GTGTTCTGATATTTTTTTTTTTGCCATTGTGTAAGACAGAGCATTTGTTGGTTGAGATTTGGAATTGCCAATTGTTTGACCATTCTGACACATAGTCAACTAATAAAAAGAGCAGGTTTGTAAAACAAAGGACAGAGATTCAGTTTCTGCCTTTTCCTCCTCCAGGATTTTGCCTTTTTTTCCCAGTTTGGTTATACATATGTGCATTCAGTGTTTTCACAGTAGAATTTAGATTCTTGTAGGATATCCATTCATGCCACATGGTAAATCTTTCTTAGACTCTACCAAGGGAACTTTCACAGATAGACTGGAAGATGGGATTGGAGAGAGGGCTATTCTTTAAAAAAAATCTGTGTGGAGCTTTTTGAGTGGGCTGATAGGAATTCTTTGGATTCTTGTGCAATTGACACTACAATAAATTGTACATTTATTTCAGACTATCCTTTGCTAAAATTGTATTTGCCTGAAATAGTCTGTGACCAGATGTGTATAGCTCACTTACAGTTGCAATACAAATCATCCTAGCACTGTGCTGGCGAACCTATCGCATGCATGCCAGAAATAGCATGCAGAGCCCTCTCTGTGGGCACATGCACCATCGCCAGCTTCCCTTCTGGTTTCTGGTACGTGCATGTGGGGTGGCCAGCTGATCTTCACATGCGCCAGAGCACCGGAAACCCAAAGACCAGCTGGCTGGTGCACATGTGCGCACGGAAATTAGAAGATCAGCTGGCTGGCACGTACATGTGCACCCGTCACCTGGTCTTTGGGTTTCGGGCACTCTGGCTCATGCATGTACATACACACGTACGCATTCCGGTTTGGGGACTTGGTACAGAAAAGATTCACCATCACTGTCCTAGCAGAAAACGTGGCTGTTTAACTAGCTGTTCCCTTCTCACTAATTGCAATCTTTGGTGGGTCATTGAGACAAGGTTTTGCAATAGTATATTTTGAGAGCTTTTACATCTAGTGTGAAAACATGAAGAGAAACTATGTTACACAGTGGCCAACATTTTTGTTGTGCATATGTATGGCATACATGTGACAACACTCTTACAAATCCCACTTTACAGCTATGCATGGAGTTGAAAACACTTGTGTGTGTATGTTAGAAACATGTAAATCAGGGGTGGGTTCTACTTACCTTTACTATCGGTTCTGATGATGCACACGCTTTGTGTGTGATCGGCGCGCACAGAGAGCACGTTCAGTGCATGCGCAGTACCTTTTTTTGGGAAAACCCTCAAAAAGTGCTCTGTGCATGCGCAGAGCACGCGGACCGCAGACAACCGTAAGTATGGGTGTGCGGGTGGGCCCAGCTCCCAGTCACGGAGAACCGGTTTGGTGACATCACAGCGTCACCGCTACCAGATCGCAGGAACTGGCCCGAACCGGGAGCAACCCACCACTGATGTAAATAACGATCTGTTCAAGTAAGCTGCAGACAGAGCAGTGGTGAAATCCAATTTTTTTTACTACCGGTTCTGTAGTCTTGGCTTGGTGCGTGTGGTGTGGCTTGGTGGGTGTGACGAGAAGGATACTGCAAAATCTCCATTCCCACCCTACTCCAGGGGGAGGATACTGCAAAATCCCCATTCCCTCCTCACTCCTGGGGGAAAAAATCTCCATTCCCACCCCACTCTGAGGCCAGTCAGAGGTGGTATTTGCCAGTTCTCTGAACTGCTTAAAATTTCCGCTACTGGTTCTCCAGAACCTGCTGGATTTCACCCCTGAGACAGAGCAAGTACACAGGAGCTAAAATGTCTAGTGGTTGCTGCTTAACTTCGTTAGTTTAAGTTTTTCTGTTGCATTAGGATTGTACACTGATCCCAAATATTTAATATGAACCATACAACTAAGCATAGTAGAACTTCCTGAAAAAAGTAAGCATTAACATAATATTAGGGTTTATGAGACCTGAGCCCACTTCCTCTGCCTTAGAAACATGCAGAAAGTGAACTGCCTGGTATAAGTTCATTTAGAATTCAAAAGATTGCGAATAGAACTGCTAATGGCTCTGTTAGAGATGTTAGAGAACTTGTACTCTTCACTGAACAGTTTGAGAGGACCATAATAGTATGAAGGAAAACACATTAGTGAAGAACTTACAGGATTCTGGTTTTTATATATTACAGCAAACTTGTTATTACATGGCTGAGGTGTGTGCATATATTCATATGTAAAGAAGGGCTGGACATTGCAAAGACAACTGACGAGTGTCTATATACAGCTGCCTGGTGACTGTATCCCTGAAATATAATTTCAGTGAGGCCTGGTTATTGAATAGGTAGGTTTTGCCCACATTTCTATTCTTTTTCCAGGTGTTTTCTTTTATGTTTTCTGAAAATATTAATTATAGTTATGGACATAAAATTGGTTCATCAAGGACATCCCCCAAATAAGGTAAATCTATTTCTGATCCTATGACATCATCTGAGAGGCAGGTTTAGTCCTTCCTTCTCAAGTAGGTCCATATTGAATAGACTGATAAACTTAGTTTTTACATTGGTTAGGTTCACACATTTTACTAAATCATAGTGTGGTTGATTTTGTCTTGGCACACTGCATGAAGCCAAATCCTGTGGTTTGCAAATTATGGTTTAGTTTAGCCTGTTCTGTAATCTTTCCAGTAATGATTTATCCAATTAATCATTTTAATCAAATCATGGCTTCATTGAGACTTCCTTTTGAATTGCATGTAAAGGTTGAAAGTTTTAGGTACTCCTTGAATGGGCAAATACAATAGGTTGAGGCCGGGAAAAAGGGGTTATTATATTGGGCCCTTTTGAGTAAAGTCCCATGCAGCTTGATTCTCTATATTCAGGGGTGAAATCCAGCACGTTCTGACAGGTTCTGGAGAACCGGTAGTAGAAATTTTGAGTAGTTTGAAGAACTGGCAAATCTCACCTCTGGCTGGCCACAGAGTGGGGTGGGAATGGAGATTTTGCAGTATCCTTCCCCTGTCACGCCCACCAAGCCATGCCCACCAAGCCACCACCCCCCCAAGCCACGCCCACAGAACTGGTAGTAAAAGAATTTGGATTTCACCACTGCCCTACTCTACCCTACTTTTTAAATAGCTACATGGATCTACTGTTAAAGGTCACTATTGGTTCTGTGTAAGATAACATCAGTACTATATGACCACTCTAAGTCAAACTAGAGATACTGTGGAAATCTTGACCCAATACTTGAAGACTGATGGAAAGGATGGAACAGGCTGAAATTAAATCCTATGGAGGATTATGGAGTTACTGTTTGTCTGAAAACCATATGGTTCTTTTTCTCCTCTAGTTATAAGTCTGATGGGGTGGCTTTTCCTCTGGGAAAAAAACCCCTCAGGTCTGTAACTTGAGTATTCTTCTGGACTTATAACAAATGTTGTCTGGCCAAGTAGATTCCATGGCCATGAGGGCCTTTGTCCAGGTCTGACCAATGCACCTATCCATTGTGCCAGGATCTTTCAACATTAACTTATGACTTCCAGTGCTTGGTTGGACTACTGCTGTAGTGTGTTTTATATACATATAACTGCATTTGCAGATGACTTGGAAACTGCAGTTGGTACCAAATACTGAAGTGTGTTTGCTGGATATAAGCCATTCAGCCATATTACACCATGGCTGAAGGGAGGGTACATTGATTGTGCAATTATTTAGTTGCAATTCAAAGTCTTGCTTTTGACATTTATGCCCCTATATATGGCTTGATTCTTGGGTTCTTTGAAGACCACCTTTTCCAAGAAGAACCATCCTGTCTGGTGTGTTTATCCCAAGAGAGGAAGTTATTCATATTTATCAAGAGAGAAATGAAATCAATAGCAGTGTTTCCCAATAATAGTTTCCATTTTATGAAATAGTCTTCCTGTCCCTAACTAGATTTGTATAGATTTTAGCACCATTCCATAAAGTAGTAAAAATTAAACTGTACCATAGGGCCTCTGGTACTTAAGCTTACCTGTGCTAGTGACACAGTAGTTGCTGTAGTTAAGCATGATGCTGATTTTACTGAATTAAATAAATGATCTGGTGTTATAGAAGTTGAATAAATAAACAATAAACCGAACAAGACAAAGATCATGCTATTGATTCATACAAATCTCTTCCCCTTCTTTTTCCCATTGAGAATAACTATCTTTTCCCTTTCACTGGATTATGTGGATCTGAACAGAAAGGCCAGTTAAAAATGGGAATGTAGCCTCTAACCCAGGGGTGAAATGCTACTGGTTTGCTCCGGTTCGAGTGAACCGGTAGTGATAAAAACTACTGGTTTGGGCGAACCAGTAGCTAAAAAAAAAAAGCTACTGGGTCATCCAAACTGATATTTCCAATGATCAGCTGTGCTGCGCAGTTCAGCTTCGCTAGAAAGCAGGAAATCCTGCTTTCTAGCGAAGCTAAATCTCACAGCACAGCTGTTCCCCCCCCCCACTTACCTAGTGAAGTCTTCTTTTTTCCTCATGAAGCGTGTGTTTGGCGCACAATGCGCATGCGGTGGAGCATGTTTTTGGTGTGTATTGTGCATGCGTGCATGCAGCACACTTTTGGTGTGCTCTGCATGCACGCAATGCAGCATGCTTTTGGTGTGCCCAGCACATGTTTGGCATGCACCGTGCATGTGCGCGCAGCAAATCGGTGGCGAACCGAGGAGGATTTCATCACTGCTCTAACCCACTGATTTGTGAAACTATTTTAGGGGCAAAAGGTGGTAGCATCCTATTTATCTTGTTTCCTGTATGATGGATTGTGTGTGAAAGATAAAAACTACCTAATTGCCCAATAACTGGAATATGATTTTTTTTCACAGAATAACAAATCAATAGTTTCTCTTGACCCTCTCCCTCTTATTTGAAGAGCATCTCCTTATCCCAATTGGATGAAATATAATCCCTGCTATTCCAGGATTATAGCTGTGTACATCTCCAACCAGATTTCTTCATATGTTCTAATGGTTTTTTTCATCATTGGAACCTTGGTGAAGAAGCTGTTAAGTTCATACAGTGTCTTCCATTTAATAGATGAAGAAAAGCTGACTGAATTGGAAGCAAAAACATTTTGGAAACTTAACTGTGTTTGTGTTAACCCACTTCCCCCTCCCCCCCAACTGTGAGACTTATCTCCATTCCACCATAGGTACAGATACTCCCTGCACTTTATCCATCTGCTTGAAAACCATATGTCCAAACTGGAACAGTTTCAGACTTAAACAATGGCCTTTAGTCTGATTTAGGCCTACTAGTAACAGTAATAAAAGGATGGAATGTTGAGATTGAATTTTCCCATGTTGACTGGAATGAAAACTGGTGCCAAAACCAAGAAAACTGTGGAAGATATTCAGGCTTGGATTGGGGATTCCTACTGATCCCTCACTGTAGTGTGGTAATAAACTGGATTAGGCTTGCCTTCCTTTAGCAAACAATTGTTATTGTTAAAGTAAGGTAAACTGTCTCCGTAAGCCAAACTATCTGATGATTTATCAATGTCCTCAGTTTCTAAGAATCTGAACTACCATTTTAGATGGATGAATAACTCCTACTCTCTCAATTTAGTTAGCAAAAAATAAAACTTCCATTTTTTTCTGTTCTTTCTTCGCCACTGCTCATACCCTTCAACCTAAGTCCAATTTTGAGACTCGTCTCGGAACATGAACATTGGGATATGAATTCAAAATTCTCTAATATAAAAACACATTTCCATAACATAATGTATTCCTTCCATAAATTTACAGTAATGTGCTTCAAGGAGTAATACCTTTCTAATCAAACTACTATTTGCTAGTGCATTCATTGTTTAGAATTGCCTTGGAGAAGGGGAAAATATTTACTAGTCCCTTTGTGCAATCTACTGGCCTATAACCTTTTATGATGATCAACACAGCTTCTCTTGCACAGTTGGAGGGGGATTAAAGCAGTTGACTGGGATTTTCCATGCATGGCTGAATGAGGATGATAGCGGTACTTCAGGGTCTGAAATTAGTGTCTGTTTTCATTGTAGGAAATCTCACCAGGCAATATTTGGCAGTAAAAAAATATCAAAAATAAAGAACCAAGTTTCTCCTCTACTGAGACACAAAGGCTCTGCCATCTGTATTATGCTTATCCGATCCTTTCCCAAATGATCTTAATATTTAGACACCAAGGACCAAATAATATTTTCTCAGTGTAGGGCAAATTTAAGTCCATCAATTGTGAAGTGAAGGATTATTTTTTTCCCCTTTCACTGAATGCCTGGCATAAGATGATTTTTTTTCAGGATGAAAATGCAATGTTTGAATAGAACCACAATTCTAACAGTGTTATTATCTTGCGTCGTATGAGTCAAAACTATTATAACTTTCTTGCATATAAATAAAAAAGCTTTATTTACTTTTTAATGGAAAAATGCATACATTTACCAATGAATGGCAAATACATAATGGAAAAGAGGATATATCTGCATAAGCTTGCATTTTTTCATTTATAAACCTGCATGTATTCATGGAGATTTAGAAATAATAACTATATAAATAGAAATTCAGTACATCTCACCACATTCACTGCATGCTAGTATTCTGCTTCAACTGGGTAGGATATAGACAAGCAGTATGTTGCCTTGCAAGATAGCCTCTAGATACAGAAAACAGCATGAGTATTGCTCATGGTAAAAGTGGGTTTTGATTGCCCTTATGAAGTACTTGCCAAAATGTGCAAAATATACTGTTAGCAGGACATGTTGTATATTGTATAACTAAGGCTGATGACATAGTCTGCACCTTTTCTATATTTCCATAACATTGGAGGCACAAGTTAATATTAATGGGCCTAGACTCAGCATAAACTGATGAAGTGCAAATCATTCTCATTCATACTTGTATGCCTGAATGTTTCAATCACTTCTACTGTATTTTTCCCTCTCAGCAAAATGTGACTTATCAAAATATTTTTCTTTTGTACCAGTCACATTCATTCAGAATGTTGAACAGTCTTCCTTAAAATTCATTCCTGGTTTTTTCATTATTGTCATTTTACTGGAGCTATGCAGCTTCCACCAGCCTATTCCTATTTTCATCTATATCTATAATAGCCTGAATGTTAGCATTTTTTAATTTATTATTAATCTATACTTTCACTGTCCCCACGTGATTATTAATTCCAGACAAAAGCAGACAATCTTCATTCGGATCTTTTATGTCTTTTTATATCTATTATGTCTGTCTATTATCCTTTTGCTTAATTTTACAAACATACAAAGTATTTTTCCTTTTTTGTTTTAATATGTTAATTTGTACTCTTTATCGTTTGTCTTGCATTTTAAGTTGTAATTTTCTATCTGAAAGGTTTTTTTTCTTCCAAAGTGGTTTGTCATTACTTCCTTCATAGCAACTAGTCCAAGATCACCCAGCTGGCTTTGTGCCTAAGGTGAGACTAGAATTCTTAGGCTCCTGGTTTCTAGCCTGATGCTTTCTAATCACTACACCAAACTGGCTCCCATTTGAAATATATAAAAGTTGTAAAATTTTAATTTAAAATAGGGTCAAATTACCATTAATAAGAATGTTAGTTCTTAAAAATTCCAAGGAGAATATTTGGTTTAAACAAAAACATGATATATTGATTGCATGTTGGTTCAAACCGATAGAAATAGACCAGGGGTGGGTTCTACTTACTTTTACTACCGGTTCTCTTCCTGCACATGCAAGGAAACAGCAAAGGACCAGACTACGGTGCCTCTGCTAATGAAAACAGAGCCTGGGATGGCTGCCCGCGGCCCTTGCAAGCTCCATTTTCGGCTGCAACGGCCTCCTGCAATCCTCTGCCAGTGAAAATAGAGTTCCGGAGGGCCGTGGGTGGCCCTCCCAAGCTACATTTTCACTGGCAGAGGTACTGTAGGCCGGTCCTTTGCTGTTTCCAGGGAGCGATCCCACTGGCCATAGCTAAACACCCTATGGGCCGAATCTGGCCCCCAGGCCTTGAGTTTGATTTCCCTGCATTAAAGTGAAAATAATACAATAAAGCTAGAATGCATTTGCTTATGACATTGTGACCTGGTTTCTTTAATTTTGTCTTAAACCATAATCTGTGGCTCAACTGTTTCAAATGTCTCTCCATCTTCAGATTAGTTTCATCAAACTAACACATAGGTGAAGGTGATGATTAACAGATTTGGCTTTAATTACTCAACTCAGACTTAGATTGATTTAAGAATATCCTAAACCAATTTCTCTTGACTAGAAACAGATGGAAGTAAATGGAAATTGATGATCATAATGTGAGGAGAGATAGTTTAGGATAAAATCAATTCTAAACAATCTTGTTCTCTTCTATTGGAATCAGGAAGAGTATAATATACATATTGATAATGGAATTGCATTAAATCAGCATCTTATCACTGCTTGTGGCAAACCTTTGAAAGAAATACCTACAGCTAGTAAATATTGTAACCTGTAACCTGTAAGAATCATATAGCTATATTTTAGTCTAGCCTTGTATTTGTTTTTAATTTCTGTGCTGGAGCAACATAGTAACTGGAAGTGGGGAAAAATGCAATTGGTACTATTTTGCCATGTATTAAATATGCCTGTTGTATTTTTTAGACATTTTAAAGATCAAAAGTAAATCACTAGGCAATGATCTGCCAACCCTTATACGTAATCTATTTGTCTTGGCACTCCTTTTATTTCTGTATGTGTATTGAATTTCTGTAAACGCAATAGGAAAACACACACACACACACACACACACATACATCACCTATGAAAAGGATATAATTACAGTAGCATGGGAAGTCTGTATGGAATGAAATAGGTTTTAATGTTATCTGTTGACCAGTCATTAGGGTCAGCTACATTGCACCATTCTATTAAAGAACATGGTAGCTAGAAAAATGTTGGTCCCTGCCCAGAGAAGCTTATAGAATGATGGTAAGAAAATGAAGACAAAGATAAAAAAGGAAAACACATACATGCATTTTAGGTAACAGACTATTTTCCATTGTAGTGGAGACAGCATCCAGGAATGGGTTGTCCTCATCTGTCAGCCAATTGGACTGAGTCTGTCAAAGCTGCGAGGACATGTCTTCTGCCAACAATTCCAGCTTTTTGACTCAGTCTGGTCAGGACAGACGTGGTCTTTTTTGCTCCAGATAACCTATTCCTGTATAACTTCCTGGTGGCCATCACATCGGCCAGATGGATATCAGAGTTGGCAGCACTTTCAATCAGACCGGATCTCTGTGTCTTCCACCCCAACAGGGTGGTGTACGTTTGAACCCTTCTTTCATTCTGAAAGTAAATATGTCGTTCCACAGGGCCCAGGAACTTATCCTACCTGATTTCTGTCCCAATCCAGTGCATCCACTGGAACGGAAGTGGCACACACTAGACATGAGACGAGGACTCCGGATTTATATCAAATGAACTTCCTCCTTTCAGAAGACAGAGTTGCTTTTTGTGTCATTCCAGCCTGCCTCCTTAGGGACTAAGGTCATTCCATTGGCAATGGGCCACTGGATTAGGGCGTGTATTGCTAAATCATATTAGATATAGGTTCTTTCTTTGCCCAAGAATATAACAGCACACTCCATAAGGAGTGTGGCCACAAGTGAGGCATGGGCACCACAAGCCTCTCTGGAAGAGGTTTGCCATGCGGCTACATGGTCCTCCCTGTCCCCTTTTATCAAGCAGTATAAACTGGACAACTATTCCTTGGCTGAGGTGGCCTTTGGTAGGTGGTCCTCCAGAGGGTGCATGCGGAGGAGGGGACCTTGGGCCACACTGCGACCCACCTGTAAGGACATGACCACTTTGGTAGGTCCCATTCCTGGATGCTGTCGCCACTACAATGGAAAAAGAGCGTTGGTCCTATCTGATACAATCCTTCTTGTTGAGTGGAGACAGCATCCAGCCCCACCCTAGTGTAGGGCTGGCCCTCGGTCCACCTAGAACCACATCGGAGCTGACCATGTTGAGTCTGTCCCTTCATCTTCACCAAAAGCTGGGGATCCTTGGCAGAAGGCGTGTCCTCGCAGCTTTGACAGACTCAGTCCAATTGGCTGACAGACAAGGACAACCCATTCCCTGGATGCTGTCTTCATTCAACGAGAAGGATCATATCAGGTAGGACCAATGCTTCTTCTGAAATCAGTGTATAACCAGACATGTACAGATGTGCATAGCATTTCATTGCTCTCTGTCTACTCATCCATCCATCCATCCATCCATCCATCCATCACATTTCTACAATGGATAAGAATTCAGGCTTTATGTCATAAGGAAAACTGTTTTTAGGAAGGGGTTGAATAAATTTCTTAGGGAAACATGTATTAGTGAAGAAAAGGCAATTGAATAGAGGATCTTTAGACAAGACATGGAGAGCAGGCTTGGAGAATCCTTGGGTAGAGAACGAAGTATCAGATCTTCTGCTACTGCTAAAGCCTGTTGAAAAAGCAGCTTGTTAAGCTATTTGGCCAAGTATTAAAAAATAACTTTTAAGAG
>JANHFM010006046.1:105499-124415 GCA_032468115.1 Grayia smithii | reverse complement strand
GCGTATAAGACGACCTCCCACTTATCTGAAGATTTTAATGGGTTAAAAAGTCGTCTTATACGCCGGAATTTACGGTAATTGTGTTCCAGTAAGAAAAGCTGTTTTAAGACTAGTGGCTAAGGATGAAACTAGAGAGGCCTTCTAATCACACATTTAACTCATTCTTTCTGGCAATCCTGGATTAACATTCCTCCCAAATCAGGGTATCATCGGCTGGTGACCCCCCAGGGGGAGAGCTTTCTCTGTGGGAGCGCTGACCCTGTGGAATGACTTACCCATGGAACTTTGGACTGCCCCCGACCTACGCTCCTTCCGCCGCGACCTGAAGATGTGGTTATTCCATCAGGCGGGCTACGGTTGACCCTTTTAAATTGTTTTATATTGCTAAATTGTTTTATATTGAATTTTAATATTTTACTGTGACCTTTTAACTGTATGTTGTATGTTTGTCCTATACATGTTTTTTATATTTTTCTGTAACTATCTCGATTGTAAGCCGCCCTGAGACCCCCGGGAGAAGGGCGGCATAGAAGTTAAAATAAATAAATAAATAAATAAATAAATAAATAAATAAATAAATAAACAAACAAACAAACAAATAAACCAACTATCAGTAAAATATAAATCTTTTCCTGTCAAAGTGGAGAAATTTGAGCCTTATCATACAGACATTATCATCTATAATTGATGAGGACACTGACATCAGTTAGGATGCTGATACTTCTGCTGATCTCCCTAGCTTGCTTCTCAAACTTTCAGGGTTTCCCAGCTTTCAAGCTTTAAGATGTGTAGACTTCATATCCCAGAATTCTGGAAGCTGATACCCTTTTGATACCAAGCAAAGAACTTTTCATTCCCGTAGGAAAGAAGTCTTTTTAATTTTCAGTACAATTTTGCTGCTACATTATTTAAGAGGGTTTTTTTGTTTGTTTTTTTTAAATCTGATTATAGCTTTTAGTTTGAGGGCTGTTTAGTTATTGGACTGATTTTTTAAAATTTCATTTGATATTTCTTTTCATTGATCACTCGATTACATTGTTTTCTGATTCGTTGTATAATTGCATTGTTGGCTTTTAATTATTGTATTGTTCAGCTATTTCCTGCAGAATAGTTAATATTATTAAAAATGGATAGAATATTGAAAAGATGGCAGAATTCACCCTTACCCGAGAATCCCTCCCATTGGCACTCCTCCTCACCACACCTGATGTTGGTGAGTTTTCATCATCCATAGGTGACTTAGTTCTTGGAGGAACAATACCAACTATCCAGGAGGTAAAGAAAAACAAAAGTATTAATAAGAAGGGGAAAGATTCTGGCAATGGTAATACATAAATAGAAAGCATTTATTTTAAATGACATTTACACTCACTCATATTGTTACCACAACTATGGCTGGTTCACAAAACAGTAAAAGCAGATACTCCAAACAATTAGAATAAAACTTAGGATGCTCTTGGGAAGCATTCTCCCATATACCCACACGTCTTGCCTAGGCTCCAGCTTCATTCTACCCCAACACTTGTGTTAGCAAAGCTCTATTGGTTGGTTTGCCTGTTATTGTTTGCTCACTATCTATTGTAAAATGGGAAGATTTATTTAGACTGTGGAATATTACATTGAATTTTTTTTTTAATCCCATTTATATCCCGCCCTTCTCCGGAGACTCAGGGCGGCTTACAATTAAGCACAAGCCAATGTGCTTAGCAAATTATGATTTCTGCTCCATTATTTCTTTTTAGATGGGTGGCCACCACCAAATAAATGGGACAGATGATGTGGATGGATGGATGGATGGATGGATGGGTGAGTGGGTGGGTGGATAGATGGGTGAGTAGGTGGATGGATCCATCAGTCCATCCATCCATCAGTCCATCCATCCATCAGTCCATCCATCCATCTGTCCATCTATCCATCAGTCCATCCGTCCATCCATCCATCCATCCATCCATCCATCCATCCATCCATCCACCCATCCATCCATCCATCCATCCATCCATCCATCCATCCATCCACTTTTAACATTGATTGCTTAATAAGCCAAAATGGATGGATTGATAATTAAAGATATAAATCATGGCTTAAGAATGACTAGGCTCATACTGCAGGCTAGGGTTAGCATGTGTGTGAACTCTGTCTGTATGTGATGTTGTATACTGGCTTTGTATACTGACAAATTACATTGCTCTGAACAAAGAGATTTGGGGATAAACGGCTTTACTTATTGTAATGTATTCCTACATATTATGATTTTTAAAAGCTATCTTTCCTGAATTTAGAGTTACAAACTTTATACTAGTTATCCCCAATCTATATTCTTTTAAACACCAGACTACAGTTCCTACCATCCCAAACTAGCCTGACTTTTGGAGCTGGCAAACAAGATAAAATCAGCAAACAAATGGAGTCTCTTAATACATGCAATTTATAGGTACCTTTGTTGAGTGCCACCTGCTTATCAGCATCTTGGTCCTGTCTTGGCTGCAAGAGACCAGCCTCCACTGTTGAATGTGAGGCTGATGCCCGATGATGGTCTTTCTTGCTCTGCTCAAAGCTGGACTTTGACTGTGGGGAAAATAAATATATTTCCTTTGAAAAGTGTCTGGTCTTGCTGAAGAGAACTACCTATAGACATCTGTTACTGCCCTGATCGTTTGCTTCTTTTTGTTTAAGGAATTTATATGGCCACCCAACTCATAGTTCTGATTATAGATGGGTTAACATAGAGTTAAAACAGAGAAGAAGAAAAATAGGCAAGAAGAATAAAATATTAACAAGAATGAACACATTGAAAGAAGAATCAGAAGCATCTCTCTAGGTTTTTTTTTCTTCTCCGTTCCAAAACAATTCAAACAATCAAAAACTAGTCAGCTGAAGAAAAGATGGGGCAAATGCTTACTTCATTAGCATGCATTTTGTTCAAGTGAAGGTAAAATATCCAGGAAAGTCAAGGATTTCTATTCCTAGTAGATTCCCCTAGGAATTAGAAATGTCCAGCTGGACATACATTGGAGAATAAAGCTCATGAGATAAACTGCCACCTGTTCTTTACTTCTATAAATGGAAACTAGAAACCACACCAGAACAGGATAGTTGAAGAAATTATATTGCCCTTAATTAGAAAACAAAAATAGCAACTACTTGGAGAAGAGGAATACTCTGCAGAAAAGATTCACTGTCTTGGATACTTAGAAGTCCATTTTCTTCTGCTTCATTTCAATACCATTTCTATGACTTTCACAGAGGCTTTATTGAGGTAACAAAGGGTTTTAAACTTCTTATAGTCATGCCTCAGCTTAGTTTTGCTGCAATAACTTAGATTTTTGTGTGATGTTGGTGGGATGGAGGCAGATTGTCTGTCCGTCCGTCTATCTATCTATCTATCTATCTATCTATCTATCTATCTATCTATCTATCCATCATCTATTATCTCCTGCCTTTATTATTTTTAGAAATAAACTCAAGGTGGCAGACATATCACACACACCTTCCTCCTATTTTTTTCCACCACAACAACCGTGTGAGGTGAGCTGGGCTGAAAGAGATTGACTAGTCCAAGATCACCCAGCTGACTTTCATGGCTAGGCAGGATCTTAACCACTAGACCAAACTGCTTTCATACTGCTGGCTGCTGCTTCTGCTTAAGTAAGTTTTCCAGATCTTTGAATTTTTTCCCCACAAAAACATGCAACCTCCTTTCTCTGCTGTAGATGTGGGATGGAGGTGTCCCTATACAGCAAATTCTCTGGTAACATGATTTAATTTCTCCCGCCTCCCCATTTTGTGTTTTTAGCTTACATGTCTGTTTTGAAAACCTACCTAACTTCATCCATGATTACATAATCAAACAATGGTTTGCATTCTCAAAAAGGCCAACTATTTGCTCAATAATTTTCATACCTGGACCTAATCTACTTGTAGAAAAAGTGTTTCATGTGGAATTAGCTTTATCCATTATAAGTTTAAAGACACAACAGATGTCATGAGCAAGAAAGATTACTGTATTCATAGGGTTCCCTCGCCCGCCCTCTCTCTGGCCCCACTGCCTGGTGAAAGTAGCAAAGGATAGACTATGCCTCTAGATCTCAGACTCCATTTTGATACCTGTCCCCTCTTCGCCTCGCTGCTTTCCTGCCAGGAAGGGGAGTTAGGATATTGCCAGAGACGGCTTTCAGAAGGAAGTGGAGGGATAGTCGGAGGAGATTCCAAGGGCACATATGATTTGGGGAGGGGAGGTCGAGGTGGACCAGGCTCCTGGAGTGAAGAGGAAATCAAGAAGCATTAGGAGTAAGAGCAAAGAAACTGTGAGAATGTGAAGGAAAAGAGAATTAGTGAGAAACAGATACATATAAGGACAGATGTTAAACCAGGATAGGCACCTGTATCTGAGCACCAAAAACTCAGGAGTCAAAATGAACAGCCTTTTTCCTTGGTGACCAACCCAGTACTAATCCAGAGAATACTACTGTTAGACAGGTGTCACTTTATAAATAATGTACATAATATGATGACTTGACTTTCACTTGCTTCAAAAAATATCTGCCATTTCAAAATATGCATCCCTTTTGAGACACATTCTTCAAAATACAAATATTTTATAATGTCAGCACAATCTGCTGCTTCACCAGACAATGCAAAACAGAATCTGAAGACATGGCTGATGTAGACTTAAAAGACCTCTTGTTGATTCATTAACATTGAGGTCAATAGGTTTAGGCAACATAAAAAGTGATGCTCCACACAAGTATAGGGATAGCACATGAGTGGAACTAGGGATGATGGCTGTTTCAGGGCAGGAGTTTGATTTTGATAAGTAGCTCAATGAGATGCTTCCACTGAATCTAGACATTTAACTAAAACCTTTTGGCTTGTTCTGCTGTATCTATCAGTCTAATACAAAGGAAAAAACATGGTCTATCACAGTGTGAATTGACCTCAGCAGCTTTAAGATGTGTGAGCTTCAACTCCTAGAATTCCCCCAGTCAGCATGCTATCTGGGGAGATCCTGGGAGTTGAAACCCATACATTTTAAAGCTGCTGAGGTTGAGCACATTGGTCTATCAATTTCTGCATAATTGTTTTATTGACAAAGAACTAAGCTATCTGACTCTCCTCATCTTTTGGTTCAATCCAATGACTTCAGTTTTTATTTATGATGGGCAAGCATGAACTTGTTACTGCCCAAGGATGGTACAAAATTAGAATCATACATTACTATTCTACTAATTTCAACTAAGCCATTCCAGGCTTTTAGAATACCAAAATACTTATTGCTAAGATATTTAGGTGGCCTTTCTAAAACAGAATGGTAGAATTTGCACCACTTATTTGGCCTGAATTCTTAGCATTTATTGGGTGCTTCTTCTGATAGGACTATCAGCTTCCCAAACAACCTCTAGATCAGGGGTTTCGCAAAGCTGGCTGAGGAATTCTGAGAGTTGAAGTCCACAAGTCTTAAAGTTGCCAAGGTTGGAGATCCTGATCTAGATGACACCTTCTGTGAGCTTGTTCCATAGGACTGTCATTCTCCTGAGAGACTGACAATCCTGTCAAATAAATAGAAGATGGATATATCTATGTCAAATAATCCACCTCCTCAAAAGTCTGTCTGAATGTTCAGAATAGCTCATTTAAAATACAAATCAGAGGCAGCCCAAACAGTTCTCAGTTCTATTATGGCTCCGAGTCTTTCTTTGCTTTCCCCCTCCTGAAGTCAGTAACACTCCTGAATTACGTTTGGCCCAAGAAAGAGTCTCTTCTCTCTTCCAATACTTCTTCACAGAGCTATGCCCATATATGTGCATTTGTGTATCTCGCACAGTCTTTTTTATTCTAATTTATTATTTCCCCAGCACACAAACACATACATATCAAATAGTATACATTTTGTAATGAAAAAAAAACAACAGCCAAAGCTTGGTCCTGTCATAGCCAAAGACAAAATGGGTCAGAGGTGCCATGGCCACAATTAGACAATTCCACAGCAGATTCAGCCAGCCAAATGGAGCTGCAAAGATGGCTGTCCCTGATTGTATCATGGCTTGTCCTTAAGATACTCAAGATTTTCAGGGGGAAAAAAAAGGAAAGAAAACATTACTTCCAAATTGGAACAGTTAAAGATAGCTCAAGACTGCTTCAGAACAGACTGATGGTGAGATAGAGGCAAGGTCATGAAGACATGACCCTCAAAAATTGTTGGGAAAGCACCAAGGTGCTTCATCCAGCAGGTGTAAGGATGAGTCCGTAGACTCTGCTCTGAACAGAGGTGCAATTCAGAAGGATCCATTTTTTTTATCCCAGGTGTTACTCAGATGCATCATTA
This sequence comes from Grayia smithii, assembly GCA_032468115.1. Classification (NCBI taxonomy): domain Eukaryota; kingdom Metazoa; phylum Chordata; class Lepidosauria; order Squamata; family Grayiidae; genus Grayia; species Grayia smithii. Next base: position 118,093 of record JANHFM010006046.1, on the reverse strand, counting down.
GTTTTTTGCCAACTGCATAAGCATAAAGAAATAAGAGATGGAGAGCCTTGCCTTATGGGAAAACATCTGCTCATTATTTTAATTGCGAAAAGGCTTCTTCTTATAAAAGTACAATTGAATAGAACAAAGAAAGAGACTATTTTCTATAAGGATCAACCTCTGACCTACTTACTTTCAAGTACTAAAAAATGTTAAAAACCAAATTTAAAGCAAATGAATAAATAAAAATTAAACTCAATTACATACAGAGTTTTTACAGGTAAACTGGTGCATCGAGTGCCAGCTATCAGGAATGTGTTCTTTAGATTAATAAACTCTACATATTTTTAAGGATTTGGGGCCAATTTCCCAACTTTTAACTACCTGGGTCTCTGAAATCATTCAAGAGTTGTTAAGCCCAATAAATGTAATGCTTAGATTCAAACTATGGTCATTGGAGGAATTAGTCCAACCCTTCCATGTCAGAAGAAGGTTTAGATCTCCACCTACTGGTGGAATGATAACCTTTAAAAAAAACAACAACATGGGGCCATCTTCTGGATTTTTCTATTTTCCAGCATCTTTAGCCATTCTAATTGATGAGAGAGTTGCTCACCTCATTGCTGCCTTGCTTGGTAGGGGAACTCTGGGATCCAGACACAAGAGAGAAAGGGCTCAGGGGGCTTGTGAGGCTAGCTGAGCTCAGAGGACTGGCTGGACTGTTGGAGCTGTAAGTTCCTGATGGGCCAAGGGCCACTGCAAGAAAGGGGAAAAGATAGTAAAGTATTAGTGAACTGCAGGAAAGGACATATGATGATGAGTTGGAGATAACTGGAGTGAATGGAGTGGAACAGAGAATATTTCTATTAAAAGGAAAAAAGGACTTTTTTAAAAAAGCGATGAGCCTCAATACACTATACATATAGGAAATAAGGAAAGCAAATAATATTACTTTCTACTGAGTAAAACAGTGTTTCTTAAGCTCAACTATTTTAAGATGTGTGAACTTCAACTCCCAGAATTCTGACTGGGGAGTTTTGAGAGTTAACATCTACACATCTTAAAACAGTTGAGATTGGGAAACACTGGTTTAAAGTATCTAAACCTGGTTAAAATACTGTATGCCCTAGTAACCACTGTTTTCTTTTGTTGGCCCCTTACACTGTCTTCATTTCAACCTTGACGCATGTTCCAAAAGGTTTTAAGCCCTCCTGATGGAATGTTTCAGTGATAAAGATAGTTTTCCCTATTAGGCAGTCAACAAACAGCAGCGGTTTTACCAAAGACACAATCTGAGGCACTTCACCAACCCATATGACTAGAAGATCTCCAAAGTGCCTTAAAACTCTGTTATTCTGTTGTATTATCAATTATTCCATCAGTATGGCATAAGCGATGGTGGCAGGACCACCTTAGATTGGTACAGCTATCTCTCTCTAGTCTGGACTTGGACATTATCCTCTAGGTCCCTTCTGCTTGAGCAATAAGAGAGTCCAGTTCTTCTGATTATTTCAAACAAAGCTCTTCCTTTGTACACGCCAGATCTCTCAGCCAATAAATCAGCCTGAATAACAGCTGACATGGATGGATGAAAGGGGGCTGCAGAGTCAGATGGCTGCTTCATGGAACAATTCCCCCCTGGGTTTAGCACTCTACTGGAAGAGCAGTAAATCCAAACTCAAAATCAGCTTGAACAACTAACAGACAGGGTGGAGTGGTAGAGAAAGAACTGCTCATACAATCCCCCTAGAAGCCTATCAGCCAATGTTTGTACTGCTTTTGGACACAGATGGGATTTTTAATGGACGAGTGTTAATCTTGGTGTTCAAGGACAGACTGACAGTAATAATGGATTGTACCACAAAGCAGCAGCAGCAGAGAGAAAGAAAAGTCACACAACCTCCAACCTCTCCGCTATTCAGGCTGATTCAGATCCCTTCGCCTACTGCCTCTTACCACCTGGGCAACTGACCCTACAAGAGGCAAAATGCCAAGCGAAAAGCCTAACTTTCACAGAAGGTTAGGCCCTAAAATTTAGTCATAAGTAAAAAAAAAATCATTGTCCTCTTTCTACAAGTCAGAACAGAGACACTGAGGAATAGCAATGGGGGTAGTAAACTCTATGCTGATTTCAGGCTCACGGATAAGAAGAGAGTGCTTTAATAGAGAGAGGGTTGTGGGCAGAATGGATAGTTCCCCAGCTCCAGTACCTCTACTTGCATCTTTTGGACACTCCCCTCCCATACCTAATATCTTTTTTGCTATGTCTCCCTAGCTCTAGAAATAAAGAAAGCCAGAACAGGATTTTTGAAGGCATATGTAATTTTGCATACACAGATTCTTGGGCTGTAGAACCCTTAATTTGTATCCATTAGTTTAATCCTGGTATCACCACTGTAGTTATTCTAGTTGTTATTGGTACCTTTGGTTGATTAAAGAAAAGGCCACATTTATTGGTTAGCTACTTAATTTATTTGTCATTTATTTATGAGACCTCTATGCTACTCCACTCCAGAAAGCTCTGAGCAACACAGATAGGGAACTGCTGCCCTGCACTTAACCAGCATTAGGGCTGCCAACTGGAACTTTTCAACTACAGCTGAAAAAAACATTTCGTGCTGAGCATTAAGGCAAAAGCAGATACTCAAGTTTGGAATAACTGTATCGGCATCGTCATTTAGTAGACTGTCATTACTTTTGGGCGATGGAAGTCACAGTGGTGGGGATGGGGAAGAGAGATCTAAAGCTTGATCATAAAGCAGAAAGGCATATACAACACAATCTAAAATGCTTTGCATGCTGACTTCATTTTAAGTAGATAGGGCACATTGGAAAAAGTACAGAAAAGGTTATTCAAACTGAGGTTACAGAAAAAGTACAGAAAAGGTTATTCAAACTTCTCTTTAAAATACAACTAATGCATTCAGAACTTCTTAAAAACTTCTTTAAAGGTTTTTAAAGAGGCAGCTTGAGGTAGGGGAGGACATGGTTTACATAATGATGCCTAGCATGGAAATATGCATAGTAAGAAATATGTTTCAAATGCTAAGCGAAATCCAGTCAGTTTAGGACTGACAACAAAAAATAATTCCTTCCCTTGACACAGCTTTAACTGATGAAATTCATTGCCACAAGATGAGATGATAGCGCTGCATGCAAAGTAGCTGGTTTAAAATTATAGACCAATTTATGAAAGATAAAACTATCAGTGGTTTTAGGTGAGCCAGTTAAACGGAAATGGCACAAGAAAAATAAAGGGATTAAAACAGTATCATCAAGAGGAGTGCCAGAGCACCTGGCACCTACTGCCAACACAAGTAGCTGTCTAGCAAATAGGATGCATGCAACTTTCACTTTACAGAACTGAACATTTTATTATATTTTCAAAATGAGTCATAGACTGTTCTGACTGGGCATTATAGAAATTGAACATTGGAGTCCAAAATATTTCAATATTAAAGATTGAAGAATGCTTGTTGAAATGAAATAAAGTAGTCCTTGACTTAAAGACAGAAATTGAAATTCAAAGAAGGAATTTCCTGACAGAACAATCAATCAGTGGAACAGGTTGCCTCCAGAAGTTATGGGTGCTCCAACACTGGAGGCTTTTAAGAAGTCCAGAATAGTATAGGATTAAGTTGGTGAACCTATGGCATGCGTGCTGGAAGTGGCATGTGGAGCCATTTCCTCTGGCACGCGAGCCGTTGCCGCACTTATCTGCATCTGCGCATGTGCGCAGTTCTGGGGACCCAGATGGTCTTTGGCGCTCTCGTTCGCATGCGCACATGGTTGCACATGTGCGTGAGACAACCAGATGGCGCAGTTGCATGTGCGCTGCAGGGATGGTGTGCATGCAACAGGTCTGCACATGTGCAGTGGCACAATTGCAGTGGCACAATTGCACACATGCCACATGTGCGACAGCTCTGCGCATGTGTAGATGCACATGCAATTCGAGGGGTGGGGTGGCACGTGAGCCAAAAAAGGTTCGCCATCGCTGGTATAGGTTCTTGTACTTGAGCAGGGGGTTGGATTAGAAGACCTCTAAGGTCCCTTCCAACTCAGTTATGCTGTCAAAATTATGGTTGTGAGTCATTCTGGATATTAAGTAGGTCATCACATGACCCACCTGATTTTATGACATTTTTAGCAAAGGATGCAGCAGGAAAGTGCAACAAATGGCAATTCTACACTGATCGGAACAGCAACCAACAGATTCCAGTGAGCATTTCAGGTAGCAGAAAATGGATGCTCATCTGCAATTAACACTCAGATATTTAACACTCAGATATTAATTGAACATTATATCAGGTTAGCAATAGCAACAATAGTATAGCCTATATACCACTTCATGGTGCTTTACAGCAGTCTCCGGGCAGTTTAGAGAGTCAGCATATTGCCCCCAACAATCTGGGTCCTCATTTTATCGACCTTGGAAGGATGGAAGGCTGAGTCAAACTTAAGTTGCCCAGAATCGAACTGCTGGCAGTGAACAGTGAGTTAGCCTGCAATACTACATTCTAACCACTACGCCACCACGGCTCATTAAGAAGTAAAAATCAAGAGCTCTCTGAATAGAAGAAGTGGCCCTTACCTCGGTGTTTTGCAGTATCTGTGCCCCGAGAGGGGTTGTTCTTTTTGAGTCCCTCCATCACATCCTGGATCCGCCAGATCTCTTTTTGGATTTGCCTGTTGAGCATTTCATTCTGAAAAAACAAGGTAGAGAAACAAATCCACATTTAATTAAACTAAGTACTAGTGTTGGTACCGTAATTAATTTCCTATACTTAATTGTAGGCAGTGGGAACCATGTTGCCTAATATTAGGTCAGTTGTAGTATGTATATTTCTTTTCTTTTCTCTGTTATCAGGCTATCACTTAATATCTGACAACTACTATAATAGAAAGTAGATAAGTTAAAGCAAGGAACAAACAAAGAAACAAACAAAAACCCAGAAGTATGATTAAGGGAAGACAAATATTGCATGCGTAAAATATTGCCTTTAAAAACCATTTAAAGCATAGCCTCATCATGATCATAGAACACAAACATTTTGGTTCTGCTGTTTTGACATTGAACACATTTATGTAAGAATAAGCAACAATCCATGAAGAAAATGGTGGTAGCAAAATGTTTCAAATTCAAAATATTGTGAATTGAAATGATCTGTTTTGAATTTGAAATAACTATCCTGACTTTATTGGAAATATTCTGGTGCTATTCTGATCACTCTGGATATGTCCTTGGCTCCAATCAGTCTGATTTCAAGCTCAGGCTTGTTTTAAACTCAAAAGAGCTGCTTCAAGTTCAAAGCAGATTCAAAATAGTTGGAATACTACAATACAATTGGAAAGATCCTTTAAAACTTGAACAAAACTCTTTGAAACTGAAAATTTTTGGAGCACACCTAATAAAAAGCAATATATTATAAAAGGAAAGTCATAGGAACCGTGGTGGTGCAGTGGTTAGAATGCAGTATTGCAGGCTAATTCTGCCGACTGCCAGGTGTTTGATTCTGACCGGCTGAAGGTTGACTCAGCCTTCCATCCTTCTGAGGTTGGTAAAATGAGGACCTGGAATAGAGATGTTTGATCCTATGGTTGAATTGCAAATGCATCATCAAAAGTATCTGCTCTTGGTTATGTTTCTCTTTTTTACAGATTTCAGAATTGAGTGGCATCCAAATCACTGGGATTTCTGGGAATTGAAGTCCACATGTCTGGAAGATCTTCAGTTAGAGAAGTCTATAAATACTTTTTCTCCTAGGTTTATTTGCATCTGCTATTAGAATTCTGCAATGGAAAAAGTATCTTGTAGAAAAGGGAAATTCAGCAGAAAAAGAATAGGCAACAAAAGAGTAAGCAATCTCTTCGTTTAACTTTTCTACAAAAAAATTCCCCTTCAAAGATGCCTTTTAATAAAATATACTGGGAATTTGGTATATTCATGCACTCTGTAGATGAGTCTTCATAAAAGAATGTGGAGGAATGATTGCAAAGGGAAGAGAAGAATGGAAAGAAAAAAAATGGAAATCAAAAGAAGGAAAGCTATGTGTTGAGAAGAATGGATGAGAAATTGGGGAATAGACCTGCAGTGAGAGGAAAGAGTACAGAGCAGCAAAGAGGGCTGGGGAAAAGTTGTTTTCTTCCTTTATAAAAAAATGAAATAATTATGTTACCACAAAAATACTTTTCCACAATTAACATGGTAATATATCTCTGCTGAATTAATTAAAAATAAATAAAAGTAATTATTTAAATTATTTCAGTTACGCACCCTTGCCCAATCTCTGTGCAATTTTTTTTGGAGACTAAGCTCATCTCCTGAGGACACTTGGCAGGAGGACAATTGCTCTTGGCAATTCAGCCTTTAGGACAGTTTCTGAACAGGCTATGTAATCCCCAAGTAAAGAAAGGTATAGTGTCTTCCATGAGTTTGCTTATGCAGAAAACTGTGGGTGTGTGAACATGATTTTATCAAGCCTCTAGATTGTAGATAAATTTATCTCTAAATTACAGAATGCTTCAAGAGTTAGCTTCCTACTGGCACGAATGTGTGGAGTACAATAAATATAACGCAGAAAATACTTTGCATTCTGGTTTTTTACAACTGTGGCTACAGTCTTTGAAACAATTACAATTCTGGCAGTGTGAGTCTGTATAATTTAGATTCATTGCCTAATACCTTATTACAGTTCTTCAATCGATGTTGTGACCAGAATCACTGGGATGGAGAAAAGAAACAACTGATATCCCTACATCAGTGTATAGTACTTTAGAAATAAGAAGCTTGATTTCTGAAAACTATTCAATTGTTCAGTTTAACTATTGAACTATTCAATTTATGTCACATTTTCCCATAAACATTATGTTACCCTTGTGACTCTGCAATAACATATGGCTAAAATGTGCTATGAGCAAGATATGTAAATTTATTCATTTAAAAAAATTCCATACCCATTAGGCAATTTAAAAACATTTATTTATAATAAAAGCAAAATCAATTTTTAGCTAAATTTTTAAAAATCTAGAAAAACAAAAAAAGTGCTTGGATAAAAATTAATATTCTAAGTCCCATTCTAAATTCTAACACGGAAAGAATCACCTCAACTCTACCAGGATGTTGCTACATAGCATAGGCCCTATCACAGTAAAGCAGAAGTAGCGGCTGGTATTAAATGCATCCAGGGTGGAACATGTTAATTTTCTTCATTATTAGCACTAAGCAATAGACCTTAGATTTATATATTGCTTCACAGTGCTTTACAGCCCTCTCTAAGCAGTTTACGGAGTCAGCATATTGCCCTCAACAATTTGGGTCCTCATTTTACCCACCTCAGAAGGACGGAAGTCTGAGACAACCTTGAGCTGCTCAGAATCGAAATCCTGGAGTGAGCAGTGATTTAGCCTGCAGTACTGCATTCTAACCACTGTGCCACCACGGCTCTTATACAGAGGTGGGATTCAGCCTATTCGGTCAATCAGCTGAGAATGAACTGGTTCGTTCTGACTGTCAGCTGGGCCGGCCCACCTGCCCCTGCACTATACCTACATTTATTTTGTTCATTTGAAGCCCAGCTGATTGGCGCAGCAGAGTGGATTGCCTCGCTTCAGCTGTTTTTAGTGCTTTTAACACTCCTTGTAATGGTTTTTTCTAATGGAATATGGGTGTGCGTGGCGCATGCTCAACAAACCAGTTGTTACACCGGTATATAGTATAGTATATATTACTATACCAGTAATATAAGATGGTAAAGATGGTATAGTAAATATCATATTGGCATTAAGGGTGACTGCAGGGATATATGTGCCAATTTACAAAATGCCAAGTGCAATGTTGCCATAGAAGGCCTACTTCTGTTGAATAAATGTTAAAATGGGCTGAGTTTTGATTATGGCATGATAGACACCTTCTTACAGATTTCGACCTTCTGCAGGGTTGCTCCTAATTGATATCTATTTTTAAAAAACATATCTATGTTGTGCAGAGATAACAGGAGCCCTTCCTCGTTTCTTGTTAAGCACTTTATTTGTACATTTTCTCCTTCAACTATTACTTCTTCTGCTATATGACCATTTATGCCCCAGTTTCCCAAATTAAAGTAATAATTGCCACCATGTAAAGTCCAGCATGCAACATTGCAAAAATATTCAAACATTTCCTTTGATTTGTGAGATTCATTTCAAATGCAGAATATTTAAAGTGTAATAAGTAAATATAGTTAGGCAATGTGTCATAGTTCAGTTTTTAATATGAATATCTGCAGGAAAGAGCTACTCTGGTCAGTCAGCTGAGAGATCACTTGGGAAATATCCTTTACCTAGGACGGGTGTCTGCAACCTGTGGCTCCGGAGCCGCATGCAGCTCTTTCATCCCCCAGCTGTGGCTCCTTGTCCGCTGAACCCCGTACTGGCTGGCCCCGCCCCTCACCCTCCCCTCCCGGTCACTCCTTGCCTGGCCTGAGAAGGTAAGGGTGACGGTGGGGGATGGAGACTTGCTCCATATTCCAGAGCAGGAGCGAAGCACCCCTTTACTTGCCATATCTCGCAGGCGCTTCTTTATTTATTTTATTTATTTTTATTTATTTATTTGTCAAGCATATATAAGATAAGAAATAAAAGTATAAACATAGTTAGAATACATGAAAAGAGTAAGAGTAAAAACGAATATTAGGACGGGGACAGTATGCACGCAGGTGCTCTTATGCACGCCCCTTACAGGCCTTGTTGATGTTGTGCACACCTCGGTCACTCGGGGAGATGTGCGACTTGCTCGAGACACTGGCTCAGCCCGGTTGCAGCTGATGCTGTGTATCATAATGGGCTCCAGGAGGAGGAGGGGACACCATCTACCCCATTGTGAAGTGCGCTAAATTTAACTGTGCTGCACAAGGCACTGTGAGAGCAGCAGGTAGGCTATGGAGGTGGCAACAGTAGTGGTGTTGGCTGCAGCCAGGCCAAGCCAGTGTGTCGGGGCAGAGAGCTAGTCACGCGTCTCCCCAAAAGACCACGGTGTGCACAGCACCAACAAGGGCTGAAAGAAGCACCTGCTAGATATGGCAAGTATAGGGCTGCTTCGCTCCTGCTCTGGAATATAGAGCAAGTCTCCATTGCCCGCCGTCGCCCTTACTTTTTCAGGCCAGGCAAGGAGTGACTGGAAGGGGAGGGTGAGGGACGGGGCCAGCCAGTACTGGGTTCAGCAGATAGGGAGCCACAGCAGGAAAGAGCTTCATTTATCTGGGAACCTGAAATGATTCTTGATTTAAATATGGTAAAAAGCACCCAAACAAGAAGAAAGAACAACATCAGCAAAAAAACAAAAAGCAAAAAATACCAACACTTGCCTGTTTTTGGAAATGGTTTAAGAGGGAACACACACACACACACACACACACACACAACACACAGAGAGAGAAATGAGAGATATGAGAGAGGGAGAGAGAAACAGAGAGAAAGAAACATGTTTCCCACAGAAAACACCAGGAGCCACAAAACCTGGGTAAGTGTGGCTGGGTGGGTCATGTGACTGTGTGTGAGTGAGTGACATTGAGTTGGCCATGCCCACCAAGGTTTTGTGGCTCCCTGTGATTTATGTAGGAAACAGGTCCAAATGGCTCTTTGAGTGTTTAAGGTTGCAGACCCCTGACCTAGGAGATATCCTTCCTATCTAGCTACCAGTGATAATATTTTGTTATTGTAGCTCAGTTCAGTCATGGAGACACAACTGCATATCAAGGTGAGTGAAATAACATTGGAAATATGCAGACAAATATAAACAAGCATTCATTTGTTATAATTTAAACACAGAGATTGGATAAGCAGAACATCCATTCAAATAGAACTCAAAATGTTGCCTGCCCTTTTTATTGCCACAAGCAATTGTTTCCACCAGGAGGCAGAACAGCTCCTGTCCTCCAATGAGGCTATCAGGACGCTAAATATCAGCAAAGCAAGCTTGGATTAAACATCTATCTGGCATATATGAACCAATGTTTCTACAAACAATAAGTACTAATTCCAAACCACTTACACAACTTTCTCTCAACTTGGGCTCTCCAAGTATATTATATTATAACTTTTGCTGGGCACAGTTAATCTGAAAATTTCCCTAACCTAGTTGACTGAGAAATTGGGTGAATAATTTTGCTAAATTTGGCTAAAGTTTGCACTTATTTCCAACATATTCTAGCAACTCAGCATGCTGATCATTTGCCTTCAATCCATCTGATGCAGAGAGTTTATTCTCTCACCTGGATGTCCAAGTTCAGCTGTTCCCATAAATCATCATGCAAGGCTGACACCTCAGCTTCCAGATTCTCATATTCCATAGTGCTGTTGGCCAGTGCCTGTGGGGATTTGCAAACAATCTCATCAAGATACAAATGCCTGACTAGATCCCTGTAGTGCAGAAAAACTAATTGGCATATGAACACTAACTGTTCAACCATCTGTTTGGATCACAGCCTTCAAAACGTCACAGAAGAGACAAAGATTTCTATTCCTAAAAACACTTGCTTTTTAAAGACTCATTACAACTCTTCAGGGGTAGGGAAGCAAGGCTAGCATCTTGCATTTTTCTTTAGTTTAGTTTAGTGTTGTTGTTGTTGTTTTTTCATTCTTGAAAACAAAGAGCAGTCTTTTTATTCAGGAAACCCTGAATATAGTTTTTGGGAGTCCAAATTGATGGCGTACACTTCAGATGTTTTGACCCCCCCAATGTGATTTTGCAACTTACCCTTGTGTTGGGCTTCATTTCTTGCCTCCCCCCTCCCCTGCTTTTATATGAAATGAAAAGGCAGTAAAAGGATAAAAGACCGAAGAGAGGTATTGCACAATGCTAAACTATCAAAACATTGTTCTTTTCAATTCTAGCATTTCCTGGCAGCACCAGCAAAGCAAGAAGGAAGACTGCCCATTCAAGCTCAGCTGGAAGCACCTGGTTTTCACAACAGCTAATGCTGCTGGAGAAGCAGTGAAGGCTGCAAAGCTGAGAAGGCCAAAGCCTCTACTAATCTCCATGCCAGCTAGATATGACCAGAGGCTCAACCATTCTATCTGTATGCTTCCATTGGTATAGCTGTGAATGATATTGAATGATGGGATAAATCAAAGCTAATGATTAACAGACACATAACCCTTTCCCTTAGATCAGTATTTCTCAACCTTGGCATTTTAACATGCGGGGAATTCCGGAAGTTGAAATCCATACATCTTAAATGGTTAAGGTTGGGAAACGCTGCCTTAGATAGTACTAAGTCCCTGAAGGTTTCGAGGTGCTTGGGATCTCTTTGTGACCATAGAAAATGGAATGCTTCCAATGCAGAAGACTTGTTAGATTACCGTGCTGGCTTGGGACAGTTCCACCCGGATATTGATCAACTGATTCTGAAGAGATTCCTTCTTGTGCAGAAGCTTTTCAGGGTAGGCTGGCTGACTTCCAAACATTTCTAGTTCCTGGTGTGTCCCCATCAGTGCACTCTCCAGACTCTCCTAGTGATGAAATGAGCACAAGGAAATATATGCTTGTTAATAAAGGCAGGTGATTCAGAAGTAAATTCCAGACTTGAAATTGGTTGTGTTTTCTAGCTAAGAGGCTCTTTCTGGACTATAGTACAAGTAGTCAGCAACTTACAGCCACATGTTTAGTTACTGTTCGAAGTTACAATGGCACTGAAAAAAATGAGTTATGACCATTTTTCACACAACCGTTACAGCATCCCCATGGCTACGTGATCAAAATTTGGATGCTTGGCAACTGGCATGTATGTATGATGGTTGCAATGTCTCAGGGTTATATGATCATCTTTTGCGATTTTCTGAGGAGCAAAATAAACGGGGAAGACAGATTCACTTAGCAACTGTGCCACTAACTTAATAACAGCAGTGATTCGCTTAATAACTATGGCAAGAAAGATTGTGAAACGGGGCAAAGCTCCCTCAAAAACTGTCTTCATTATAAATGGAAATTTTGTGTTCAGTTGTGGTCATTAGTCAATGACCTTCTAAGATTTGGAGTCTCACTTTCATTGTTTCTAAAAAGCATATAGGTGGATTTATTCCTATTTCCATTCTTTTGAAAATCATTAAATTTAATTGAACTTTTTTCATGTTCCAGGATGGAAAGCTAGCAAATTTGTGAGAAAAATAGAGTTGAACTTTATAAATTTCTTGGATGAGATAAGGACTTCTTAAGCCTTTACAAACAGAAACATGCCTATACATCTGGGTCTGAAGGAGAATACAGTAGTTTATAAAGCCCTGAGAATTTAGGGGCCTACAATCAATATTTCTGCAATAAAATTTATAATAGGGCCAAGTCAATGTAATCCCAAGCCTTCTCCCAATTCCATGTCCCAAAGTCACATAAGCGGTTAACTGAAGCTTGCTTCAACCCTGGCAGTGAGGCAGCAGATTAACTGAGGGGCAGAAATCAGGCAATATAGAAAAATAGTTCTGATGTTTTTCAGCATCTGTCAACTGAGGCAGTTATCTCAGTCCATCTATAGTTAGACCGGCTGTAATAATCCATGTTGTATTGCAGTGGTTCTCAACCTGTGGGTCGGGACCCCTTTGGGGGATCGAACAACCCTTTCACAGGGGTCGCCTAAGACCATC
>JANHFM010006046.1:79899-90866 GCA_032468115.1 Grayia smithii | reverse complement strand
AAGGGGGGTGGGAGGAGGGGGGGGTTATTGTCAAAAATTTTGTAAAACTTTTTAATAAAAAAAAAAAGTACAAAGCATTTTATAACAATGATAGTTATTTCACAGCCAAACTAGTCCAGAGCGTTCAGTGGTTTATTTAAAGTTGTTTTTCCTTGGGATGGGTGAAGTGAAGGCAATATTTTGTGACCAAAAGGGAAGATTAGGAATGTTAGGGTGTGATGGGGCTGTTGCAAGCTACAATGAGATTTGGGCTACAGTTCTGCTCAGAGACCAAAGCCTCTTTAAACACAAAGATTAAAAAGACTTTGCCTTTAGCCAAAGCACATGTGCTATAATTAATCTCACCATTATAGCAAAGGAAGCCACTAGTAAGGTATACTCCTTCCCCTATTTCCTGTTTTCTTTCAGAGACTCAGAATTATCTGGTATAGTTCTTATTATATACTATATAGTCACTGTTTCAGATCACATGAAAAATCTTTGCCTCTTTTCTCTGCTCTTTCTTTTTCATCTAGCTCCTGATCTCCAACTGCCTCTTTGTCAGGTTTCTATTCTCTACTATTCCACTCTGAATTTTCTTCCAACCCGGATTTCTTCCCTTAGATTTATCTTTCTGCCCTCCCTCAAATTTAACCAAACGTATACTTTTGCCTATGTTTAAGAAAGCCTTTGGTGATATATCAAAACTGAATAGAAAATCAGACTCAGACTCTATTGCTGATCCATTCATTCCAAGGAACCTGACTATTCATGAGTTAGACAGCAGATCACAAAAACAATTCTAGAGGATAAGTTGATCACAGACACAGTCTTTCTCATTAGGTAAAACCATCCTATTTCTGGGTGGATCATTATTACCAAAATGAAAAAAAAATTGATAACTTCATAATCCAGAGAAAATATTATTTTGCAAACAGCTTTAACATTTCTACTGTATATGTTACTGATAAATCAGAACATAAAGAGGCAAATGCTGTTCAAAGAATCTATTTCCTTAAAAGTAAATATAGGGGCTTTATGAGGGGAAATAGAAAGCTTTCTCTTCTTTCCATTTTTATTGTCCCCAGGTGCAGGTAGAACTTAAACTGGGGCAAAAGTATACATGTTGTATGGCTATCTTTGTATTTTTATAAGGAACAAAAAAGTGCTCAAGAAATAATTAGATTCTGGGAAATAAGGGGAGAGGGAATATTACCAGGAAAAAGTAGCCCCAGGTCTCTACAAATGTTGGCATCATAAAAGTATGCACTGAATATCAACAGTTTAGATATTCTTAGCTGTCTTCAGTGAAAACCATCCTTAAATAACACCACATTCATAGTAACCAAAATCCAGCTGGAGAGCTTTTGCAAGATGACTTAAGTATGACTAAGTTGATAATAGTCTTGAAACTTTCCTTTTTGAGCTGTGTATCAGGTAGTTCAGGGACATGGAGGCAAGTGAGTCATATAGATGGAGTTTGGAGCACAGTCTAGACTAGCATCTACCACAAATGTCTTTGCCAGAGATGTTCTAAAAGGGAACGTTGGACCTACCTGGACATTCTTTTTCATCACGCTGCAGAAGAGTTCAACAGTGGGTAATAACTCCTATCCATTGGCTAGTGACTGAGTTTGTGAAGTATAAAACCCCTCCTCCTTCCTGGAGGCTCCACTCGATTAACAAAGGAACTGGAACAGTAAGATACGACGTCTGGAAAAAGTCAAACATAATTAATTCTAGGCCCCCCGACCCGAGCCCCGGGTGGGTTAGAACTCTTCCACAGTGTGATGAAAAAGAACATCCAGGTAGGTCCAATGTTCCCTTTTCCATCACGCTGCTACAGAGTTCAACAGTGGGATATGCCCAAGTTACGCATCCCGAGGATGGGCAAAGGGCTCGGACTGCTGGAGTGGAGTACATGCCACCTGCTGAAGAACCCGTCGGCCGAAAGCGGCCTCGGCTGAGGCAAACTTGTCGAGCTTATAGTTCTTAATAAAGGAAGATGGAGAATGCCAGGTGGCCGCTCTACAGATTTCGAGAAGAGAAGCCTGGGATGACCAGGCTGCTGAAGTTGCTGCACTGCGAGTCGAGTGGGCAGTCACTCTGTTCGGCCTAGGCCTCCGCTGCGTGTCATAAGCCAGAGATATACAGGCCTTCAGCCAGCGCCCGATAGTAGCCAACGAGTCCCTGTGGCCAAGGGACTGGGGCTGGAATGAGACGAAGAGTGCCTCAGTCTTCCTGAAGCTGGCTGTACAACGTGTGTATCATCCAAGAGTGCGGCATACGTCTAGCTTATGCCACTGCTTCTCCAGGGCGTGGACCGGTCTGGGGCAAAAATCTGAAAGCACCACTTCCTGCTGTGGAAGGGTGAATTGACCTTCGGTATGAAGGTCGGGTCCAGCTGTAGTACCACATTGTCCGGATGGAAGGCACAAAGATCCTCTCTGACTGAGAGAGCCCCGAGCTCGAAAACCCGTCTGGCCAACATAATGGCCACGAGGAATGACACTTTCATGTCATTCCTCGTAAGCAGGCGGAGGCTGGTCTTGCGGAGAGGCTCGAAAGGAGCGTAGGTAAGTGCCCTTAGCACCAATGGTAAATCCCAGGTGGGAAAACAATGGACTGTCGGAGGCCGCATATTGGAGGCGCCCCTGAAGAATCGATGCACCCAAGGGTGGTGAGACAGAGAAGGATATCCTGGTGAGGGCAGAACCATGGTGAGCGCCGCCATTTGCCACTGAAGGGTGCTGACTGCCAAACCCTTGTCGAGACACTACCGCAGAAAGGTAAGAGCCTGCTGAACCGTGGCCGATCCCGGGACTAGGTTCCGCATCCAGCACCAGGATGTGGCCTGGTAAATTCAAGCAGTCGCTGGCCTGTGTGATGCCAAGATGACCTCCGCCACCTTTTCTGGATAACCGTCGTTGATCAGGGCTTCCCGCTCAAGCGCCACACGGTTAGGTGTAACCAATGGGGGTCCGGATGACAAATCGCCCCTTGACACAGCACCGCATCGTCTGGGGGAATCCGCCAGGGGGGAGAAGCTGACAGGGTCATCAGATCCCCAAACCATACCCGTCTCGGCCAGAACGGGGCCACGAGAATCACTTCCGCCTGCTCATCTAGAATCTTGTAGACCACTCTCGGGAGTAGGGGGAGGGGAGGAAAGGCTTAAAGAAGGCCCGGAGGCCAGCTGCTCCGAAGTGCATCGAGCCCCTCCGCCCTGGGATCCAGAAACCTGGTGAAGTAGCGGGGGAGTTGGTGGTTGAGGGGACTGGCGAAAAGGTCGACTTGGGGACGCCCAAAGCAGGCAGACATCAGTTGAAACAGGTGGGGGTGCAGCTGCCACTCCGTGTTGTCCAGCGTCTGTCTGCTGAGCCAGTCTGCCCGGGTGTTGGCTTTCCCCGCTATGTGTTCTGCCCAGATTGAAAGGAGGTGATGCTCTGCCCACCTGCACAGTAGCCTTGCCTTCCTCACGAGGGACCGCGATCTGGTGCCCCTCTGGCAGTTGATATGGGCCTTTGTTGTTACATTGTCGGTGAGCAGCAACACGTGACACCCCTCCAGGTGCCTCTGAAACTTGCGAAGGGCCAGATGGGCAGCGTGCGGCTCAAGCCAATTTATGTCCTGTCGTAGGTCTAGAGGGGACCATTGGCCCTGCGTCACCTGGTTGTTGAGGTGAGCCCCCCAGCCTAGGAGACTGGCATCTGTTGTAAGGGTAATGCGTTTGGGTTCCTTGAAGAGGCACCCCTGGAGTAAAGCCGCAGATTTCCACCATTCCAGCGATGACCTAACAGACTGAGGGATACAAGATGTCTGTGTGAATTGCTGGTGCCAGCTCTTTGACTTGGGAGGAGCAGCCATTGGAGAGCTCTCGAATGAAGCGAGGCCCAAGGCACTATCCCCAGGCAAGAAATCATTTGCCCCAAAAGCTTTGATAGGAGAAGGGTCAGGGCTGATCTGCGGAGCAGGATCCTTCGCACTGAGACCCAGAGGTTGTCGATCTGTTCCTGGGACAGGAAAACCTGGCACACCACGGTGTCTATGCGAGCATCCAGGTGTTCCAGGGAAGTCAATGGGTGCAGTTGACTCTTGCCGTGATTGACAGTGAACCCGAACTGCTGCAGTGTGGTGATGGTAGTCTGAATATCGGACAAAGCCTGAGTCAAGGTGGACGATTGAATCAGAATGTTGTCCAAATAGAATTGGATCCAAATTGGGATGGAACGAAGGTGTGCAGCCACCAACTTGAGAAGCTTCATGAAGACACGGGGAGCTGAGGAAAGTCCGAAGGGAAGGGCACGGTATTGGTAATGTTGGTTGTGAAAACAAAACCGGAGAAAACGTCTGTGAGAGGGGCGGACTGGTATATGCAGGTAGGCTTTGAGGAGGTCTATGGAGGCCAGCAGGTCATTCTGCCTGATGCTGGCAAGGATGCTGTGCAATGACTGCATCTTGAACCGTCTTTACGTCACAAAACGGTTCAGCTGCTTCAAGTCCAGAATCGCCCTTGTTCCTCCAGACTTCTTGGGAACGAGAAAAAGTATTGAGTAAAAGCAACTCCCCCGGTGGGCAGGGGGAACCGGTTCTATGGCCCTTATGTCAAATAGGTGGGCAATCTCCTGGTTCATCAGGGCTAGTTTGGTGGGGTTGCGGATGGTAGAGTATTGAATGAACCACCGAGGAGGTAAGGAGTCGAACTCGATGCTCAAGCCAAGAGTTATCGTTTGAACTGCCCACAAGTCCATAGAGTTGGCCCGCCAATGGTGGGCAAAGTGGGCGAGCCTGCCTCCTATGATTCCCAGGTGGGGATAGTCATTTTGAGCGCCAAAAGGGCCGAGATCTTGAGCCGCGGAAGGGACAGCCGGAGTAAGATGAGCGATCCCTGTCTCGGAAGAAAGCACATTCGGAGAACCTATCCGGGTGTTGAAATCCCCTTTGCGAGGACGCAGAAGTGGAACCGTAGTCACGGGAGCAAAAGGAGGAACGACGAAAGGACGGAAAAAACCGCCACGCGTGTCTCTGCGGTTGAGATGGCAGAAACTTCCTTTTATCCCGTCCTTCAATCAGGAGTGGCTCCAAGGCCTCCCCAAAGAGGGAACCCCCTTGGAAGGAGGTGGTGGATAGGTGCGCTTTGGACTGCATGTCCGACTGCCAGTGGCACAGCCAGATCATGCGACAGGTCATCACATTCGAGGCAAGCGCCCGAGAGGCAAACTTGGCGGAGTTAAGCCTGGCATCTGCAGAATATTCAGTAGCAGCAATAATTTTGTTAATGTCTTGCTGCAGCCTCTCATCGTCGGGGGATATTCTGGCCTGGAGCTGCCGAAGCCAAATGAGGGTCGTCCGATTAAAGGACACTGCCGTGGCGGCTTTGATCATCCACGCCGCAGAGTTATGAGTCTTTCGGCAAGATAATTCGGACTTCCTGTCCTCTGCTTTGAGCCCTTCAGCGGCATCCGCCGGAATGAGGGAAGAGGATGCCAGACTAGCCATAGGGGGATCTATGGGAGGCAGGTTAAGGAGGCCCTCCAGATTACTTTCCACAGAATAGAGTTTTTTATCCATACTGCTGGGGGCAGCTACTGCACCCGGCTGGGACCACTGATGCTTGATAATGTCGACAAACATCTTAGGAGCCGGAACAACATCCTGCTCAGTAACAGGCTCTGTGAATAATCATAGTGTGGGATCGAGAGGGTCCGCAGATCCCTCCCACTGCCTCTTAGCCCCCATATTGACAGTTTGCTTGGCCTTGTGCAACAAAAGCCGTAATGTCTCAAATTTAAACAGGCCCGTGGAGGGAGTTCTGCCCTGGGGAAGGGCTTCATCCTCCGAGAAATTAAGCTCATCCACATCCTCGCCCTCCAGGGAAAATAATTCGCTGTTTGGGGAGGGGGAGCAAGATATTGAGTCCTCAGAATAGTAAGTGGCTCGAGGTTCTCTGCGTGCCTGGGATTTGAGCTTGGAACCTGAGGCAGACCGTGGAGGTCCGATGCCTCGGTTATCCAATGCCACTTCAATTCCTTGTGAAATAGATTGTGATATGAGATCACAAACTGCTTGAGACAGCTGTGGCTGGACCCCCTCTGGCTGATGGAGCCCCGCAGCCGTGGGAGTGAACGTGGCTGATGGATATGTTCTGTGCTGCAAGGCAGAGCGTTCCAGTGACACATTCAAAGGAGCCGGATCCGATTCTTCAATTTCCTCAGGTGCCCATGACACACAGGAGGATTGACTAGGGGGAAGGTGCACTTGGGCCACTGTGGTGATAACCAATGGCGCTTAAGCCGGCAAGATAGAGGCTGAGGCTTCAGCCCGTTTTTGCGCTTTGGCGAAATTTGTCATTAATGCCTTCTGTTTCTTTAAGGCATCCCTATCCACAGAAGCAGACCCTCTGCTCATGGAAGTAGATTTTGACTTGGCCTTGGCAATAGATGAACGAGCCTTCTTTGGGGCTGGTTCTTGAATGCCCTCCAGTCTAGGGTCCCTGCTAGGGCAATTAGAGGCCAGGGATGGTGATGGGCTAAGACCTGCCATGCTGAAATGCCCCTTGTGAATCCCAAGCACAAACCGATGAAACAGATTTGTGAGCTGGTGTTAGGATGCCACAAACAAAACAGGTGGATGCAGGCCCTCACAAACAGAGGCCTGCTCGGCCCTGGGGTGTCGTGCAGGCCCTGCAGAAAGGAACCTTTGCACGGTGTCCACAATACAAGTAGCAGTAGGTGGAGCAGAGGCCCGACAATACGGAACCTTCTGTCCAAGGAAGGCAATACACAGAGGGGGGCAGGCACCCCAAAAGGGCCCAACAATATAGAACCCGATCCTTGAACAGCCTGTCTGACGACTGGAGGTGGGCCCGACACAACGGAACCGCAAGCTGGCCGCAGTAACTTACAGTTGGGTGATCGAGAAGAGGGGTCTATGAGGCAGAGCCGGGAGGAATCTGCTCAGGAGCTGGCCATTCGCTGGGCATGAATGGCGTCCAAATCGCAGGAATGCTGAAGGCCACAAAAAAAGATGGCCGCCAATGACTTTTGGCGCGCTGGGGTTTTTTAGGCCCTGCTGAGGCTCGCGCTGCTTTTTGCCGCTTCTCCGACCTTCTGCAGCTGCCCAACACAGCTGAGATGCGCTCGCAGCGATCGGAAGGGAGATAAGCCGCGGAGCCGAGACAACGAGGCTCCACGTGGCTCGGGGAATCCCCAAGAGTTCCGAGAGGATTTCCCTGGCATCCTGCTGTTATTGGAGTGCAGGGGAGGCAGCAGAATCCAAAACGGCCAGAAAAAAATACTAAAGGAGCAAATAAACAAAATCGGAATCCCCTGAGACAGGAGAAAGTAAGATAAAAAATAATGGGAAGGAAGGGTGATCAGAGCTAGGTCTGAATGGAATAAAGGCAAAAAATATGCCAGAGTTCAATGGAGGAGTAATTAACTAGCCAGGGACTGAGTTAATCGAGTGGAGCCTCCAGGAAGGAGGAAGGGTTTTATATTTCACAAACTCAGTCACTAGCCAATGGATAGGAGTTCTTGCCCACTGTTGAACTCTGTAGCAGCGTGATGGAAAAACAATGTTTTCTTGTTGCCATTACATGCCCCTACCACACTACGATGGGTGAAGTAGTATTGTGTGAAGCCTGGCCAGATGCAACAGAAGATCAGCATTCTATAAATGAGATTCTGATCGTTCTCGAAGCATCCAATTTGAAGCAGCTGTTATAAACCCTAAAAACCTGTCCTTTCACATAGGCCAGTGTTTCTCAACCTTCCTAATGCCGTGACCTTTTAATACAGTTCCTCATGTTATGGTGACCCCCAACCATACAATTATTTTCGTTGCTGCTCCATAACTGTAATTTTGCTACTATTATGAATCGTAATGTAAACACCTGAAAGGCAGGTATTTCCTTGACCTTTCTCACAAGCGCAATGGACCACACCTAACGAAAATCAGAATCTATGGCGCCTACTTGGAAATAGGATCTATTAGACTTGCCTGGAGATGGATAGAGGAGAGGTGTCTCGGTTCCTAAGACCATCGGAAATATGTGTTTTCCAATGGTCTTAGGCGACCCCTATGAAAGGGTCATTCGACCCCAAAGGGGTCCCGACCCACAGGTTGAGAACCACTGGTCTAAAACAGGGGTGGGGAACTCTGGTCCTTTTTTGGATTTCAACTCCCAGAATTCCTGAGCCAGCCACAAGTCATAAAAGGGCCACAGTTCCTCCCCTCTGGTTTAAAACAACCTTAACATATCTGAGATTGAGAAATAATCAGTTTATAATAGGGAATGTTATTTAAGATCAGCTTCGGTAAGTATTGCTTAGAAATGAAACTGCTCATTCCTACCCTTATGCCAATTCTTAATAGTTGTCTCTTGACCTGACTAATCAATAAATCTCCTTCATGTTCAACAACACCTTCCCTCCCCAATAGTCTCTGCTATGTGGCATGAACAATAAATAAAATATAGGATTATTATTAAAATCACGTATACCCACTCCCACCCTCACTTGGCTGTGTGTCTACTGAAAGATGGCTGAGCTATTTGGAGGAGGGAAGCCTCAAAGGAACTTTACCTTTGGGGAACTGACA
The DNA here is from genome assembly GCA_032468115.1 of Grayia smithii. Taxonomy (NCBI): domain Eukaryota; kingdom Metazoa; phylum Chordata; class Lepidosauria; order Squamata; family Grayiidae; genus Grayia; species Grayia smithii. Next base: position 82,286 of record JANHFM010006046.1, on the reverse strand, counting down.
GATCGTCTCATCATGTAAGTCGATGGCTCAGCATATATCTCCTCACTTCGAGAAGGCATTCGTTCAAAATGGGCACTGGGCGACCTTACTGGAGAATAGACTCTGGTCCTATTGTAGGATCCTTGACTTGGTGAGCGGGGGACTGATCGTGAACGAGGCTGAAGGGACATCCTGCGAAGGGAACCTGAGGCAGCATCCATTTCATCATAGTACACTGGCTGCCGTGTGGGGCCTGGGATCCAGATGGGTACTTCTTGTCTGCTATAGCTGGGCTGTTCTTTCCACTCCCGCAGCTGGAATGAGTTGCTGTTGCGGAAGGCGTGGCGCTTGTCCTCCACACCCCACTGAGGGCTCACACGTTCATAGGCAGGCATAGAGCAGATACTATCAGGACGCACACCAGGTGGATAGTACTGGTAATCCTCTGAGTACTGGGATGAATAGGGAGGGTAATAATCAGGTACTCTCCGAGACATTGGGAAGAATCTGTTAGGGCTACAAGTCCCAAAAGAAACAAGAAAGGAAAACATTTGGTCTGGGTTTTAGGATTTTCTATAACTATGTTAATCTCAGCCTACCATCTGCTGAACAGCACTGATATATTTTTCGCATATTTCTATGTGTAAAACTGGGAGAAGCTGCAAAATTTACAGTTTTGTTTTAAACCTTAATGGTGTCTTTTTGTCTCCAATTCTTTCACTATATTGTTTGCTTGTGTTTCTTAATTTTATATTTTTCATAATTAAGGTTGTGAAACCCACCTGGTTTCCTCTCCTGCGTGTGAGCTACCTCCTTGAGTAGCAAAGTATACATACATACATGTGTCAGTTTTTGATAAATAACATGTAAAAATTGAACTTTTCAAGGTTCATTTAGGATAAAAGCTACTTTGGTATTTGCACTAAAACTGTGACTTGTAGATTTGGATCACTGAACTGCCCCAAATCAGTAAAGTTCATTGTCCATATGTCAAAAAGTAAACTTAACAGTGGAAAGATATTCATTTCTTTATGCTTTTCTGCTAGTATTTATTTTCTCTCACTGGATATTTATATTGTTGGACTGTGTTTATTCCTATACGGTATTTTGAAAACTTTCTAAAAGGAGCAGCTGATAAACAGTTTCTTTTAAAATATATATACAAAAAATAATAATAATTACTTCATTCCATGATCAGGAACACTTGGTAAATAAGATGAATATAATCACTTGCTTACCAAATATTATTTCTGCTCTTCTGGGTGCAAGAACGCTAATTATAAACAATTGTGAATTTTTAAAATAATGTGTTCTAAGGTACTCAGAGAAGATGATGAGGGTTTTTTTGTCAGAAAAGAAAGTGAAATTGTTACAGCCTCATGTATTAAGGTCATGGACAATTATTTTGGGAAGAGGGAATGGTACCAAGCAGATTCAAATGTTTTTACTACCGGCTCTGTGGGTGTGGCTTGGTGGGCGTGGCATGACTTGGGGATGTGGCTTGGTGGGCGTGGCAGGGGAAGGATACTGTAAAATCTCCATTCCCACCCCACTCCAGGGGAAGGATACTGCAAAATCTCCATTTCCTCGCAATCAGCTGGGACTTGGGAGGCAGAGAATAGATAGGGGCGGGGCCAGGGGTGGGTTCGACTTACCTTTACTATCAGTTCTCTTCATGCACGCACTTTGCTCGTTTGTCACGCGCGCTTGCTTCGGTCGTCACCGCTACCGGATCATGCAAACCGGGCTGAACTGGGAGCAACCCACCACTGGGCGGGCCAGTCAGAAATTTTACTACTGGTTCTCCAAATGCTACCGGTTCTCCAGAACTGGTCAGAACCTACTGAAATCCACCTCTCAAAGGGTCTGTTGCCATGTTTTATGGAACCTGGGGCTATATCAGTTTCCTGGCCACTATTGGTTTTACAATGACTTTCCTGCCAGAAACCTGCCTGGGAAGACCTTCAAGGAATCCAAGTTGATCACCTAGCCTGGCTAGATGGCTCACTGGCTAAGATGTTGAGCTTGTCAATCAGAAAGGTTGGCAGTTCAGTGGTTCGAATCCCTAGTATAGGTCTCCTGCATGAGCAGGGGGTTGGACTAGATGACCACCAAGGTCCCTTCCAACTCTGTTACTGTTTAACCTTCAGCATGCTAGTCTTCTGCAGAGTCTGTATCCCCTTTGTGTCCTTCTATTTGAGCACCAAGGAGAAAGACATGGTGGCCATACAGATCTTCTCGATCTTGATGTCCCATGCTGGACTGCTGAGCTGCATCTTCATCCCCAAATGTTACACTATATTACAGTGGTTCTCAACCTTCCTAATGCTATGACCCCTTAATACAGTTCCTCATGGTGTGGTGACCCCACTCAGTAGTGGGTTTCAAATTTTTTTACTACCAGTTCT
>JANHFM010006046.1:0-20964 GCA_032468115.1 Grayia smithii | reverse complement strand
CCTGCCTCTCTCTCCCTCCCTCCCTCTCTGTCTCTGTCTCTCTCGCTTCCTCTCTCTCCCTCCCTCTCCCTCTCTCCTTTGTCTGTGAATTTGTGTGTGTTTGTTCCTCTACTTGTATGTATCCATCGCATTTTCAGATTTCATATCATGTACATTTTAAATTCAGCATCAGGAACAAAATGTTGCTTTATCATGGAAGTATTTTAAGTACTAAATCTCAGTATCCTGTTGACTTTGTCTAATCTAAGCAGGATCAGATCTAGTTGGTAACTGGATGAGGTGTAGAACTATAAGCTGATCTATGAAATTGAAAACTGTCATGAAAAAGGACCACAACACACCAAATCTATAGTGTTTTCCAAGAAAATTGCATGGTATGACCAGAAGCTGAGCAAAACTTTCCTTTCCTTTTAAATGACAGATTTTGTTATGCAAATTACGTTTTGTAATTGCTTTGTGATTTCCCATTATCATTTTTGCTGAATCTATAAACATTAGAGACCTACAGCATATTCCACTTTGGTGCCTATAGGCATAACATTGTTCATTTCAGTAAGGAACTTCTGAATTTATACTACTTTGGGGAACTAGTTTTTCTGTATTTAATTTTGATTTAAAAAATAAATGAGTTTTCTGGAATATTGACAGTCCTGACCTTACATATTATCAAAACAGTTTTTTTTTAATGAAACAAGTATAAAACCAGAGTACATTTATAATAGATATGCAAATATTGGTCTTTTCCAAAAGGTCTCGCCATCCACTAACACAGTGCTGCCTTGCCATTCAGGCGAGGTAAACTTAGTGTGCATTTATTAAAGTGACAGAGAAAAGTAAGAAGTTCATTGCTATAAGCTATAAACTTCAATCAGGTTTAAAGCCAAACAACAACAAAATTATGGAATAATCCTATTCCTACAGTTCTTAGTAGTAATTTCCCATTCATAATATCAGATGTTTAAAATATTATAATACCTTGAATAGGAACCAAAAATATATTTTTAAAAAACTTTAAGTCCTTTATATCCATAATGATATTGTCAGAATAACTATGTTTAACAAAATACATAGTTAATATTTTACATGCATTAAGTAGTTTTATAAATGTATAAACAGTAGATTAATTGGGTCAATTGATAATGTAACAAAGTAGGGATAATCTTGTTCCAGATGGGTTTGTACTCCACCTAGAATTTTTGAGACTGCAGTCTGGGTGCTAATAAATCTAGCCTTCTTATTAAAGATTCAGAGGACTTTTGAGGCCTAAAGCCTTATGAGCATAAGGTCACATGCCTTTTGCTACCTTACTTGGATAAAGAGAGAAATACTCGAATATTGCTAATTTACATTGTTAGAATGTTATACAAAGGTCATAACTGAAGACTTGCAGATAGATTATTAAATGGGCCTAAGCCAGGGATCAGCAACCTGCGGCTCCGGAGCCACATGCGACTCTTTGGGCTCTCTGCTGTGGCTCCCTATCAGGTGATTCCACCACTGGCTGGCCCCGCCCCTCGCCCTCTCCTCCCAGTCACTCCTTGTCTGGCCTGAGAAGGTAAGGGTGAAGGCAGGGGATGAAGAAGCGGCCAGGGCAGAGACAGAGAGATACAGAGAGTGGGGGAGAGAGGGAGAGAGAGACATGTCAAAAGGATTTTGTGGTTCCCAGTGTTTTTTAACAACTGGTTCTCTGCTCTAATGACCAGCTGGGTAGACATGGCTAGGGGGAACATGTGACTGGTGGAAGTGACATCGTGTTGGCCACGCCCACCCAGGTTTTGTGTTTTCTTTTCTGTGGGAAATGCGTCCAAATGGCTCTTTGAGTATTTAAGGTTGCAGACCCTTGGCCTAAGCAAACAGAACATGCCACTTCAAACTGCCTTCAAAACCTGAACAGGTTCATTCCTTAAACTCAACCTTAAGCTCCTCTACAATCACACCTCATAAAACTTACCTCACAGACTGGTTTCATTGTTGAACTGTGCAGCCAATATGAAGAGTAAAAAAAACCAGATGCCGTTCTAGCAGAGGTGAGTTTTGGCAGGTTCTGACGAGTTCTGGAGAACCGGTCACAGAAATTTTGAGTAGTTCGGAGAACCGGTAGTAAAAATTCTGACTGGCTCCATCTATTCTCTGCCTCCCAAGTCCAGCTGATCAGGAGGAAATGGGGATTTTACAATATCCTTCCCCTGGAGTGGGGAGGGAATGGAGATTTTACAGTATCCTTCCCCTGGAGTGGGGTGGGAATGGAAATTTTACAGTATCCTTCCTCTGACATGCCCACCAAACCACGCCCATCAAGCCATGCTATGCCCACCAAGCACATCCACAGAACCAATAGTAAAAAAATTTGAAACTCACTACTGCATTATAGGTTACATTGCCAATGCAATTTATCCCTACAAAGATTGGTTTAAGCGTAGAACCACGGATTTGGTGAGATATGAGTAATCTGGTCAAACTATATTTTTGCATCTTGGAGATATGGGTATCCAACCTCTTTGCATCTAAAGCATCTTGGAGAAATGGGTATCCAACCTCTTTTTGAAGACCTCCAGTGGAGAGAGTCATGGCATTCCTTGAGGCAATCTATTGCCCTGGTCAATAGCTCTTAACATCAATAAACTTGAATCTATTTTCTATAAAGAAACATCTATACACTTTAATCTATTTATTGCTTCAACCTACATGTTGCGGGTCTGGTCCTGCCCTTTAGGCCAAAGAGAACAAGCTTTTCTTCTACAAGACAACCTTTTTAGATATCTAAGGGTACTATCACATCACCTTTAGTTTTTTCTTCTGCTGGCTGAAGATACTCAGTTTTTTTCATAATTCCCCATATAGTTTTTCATAAATAGTCCTCCTCTGAACATGCTCCAGGTCAATGGTGAGATTCAAAAAATGTTACTACCAGTTCTGTGGGCATGGCTTGGTCGGCGTGGCATGGCTTGGTGGGTATGGCAGGAGAAGGATACTGCAAAATCTCCATTTCCTCCCCACTCCAGAGGAAGTGGGGAATTTCAGATTGCAATACCTGGGACACTGAATTCCAAGTGGGATCTAACAAACAGAGTAGGGAAAGTATCTCACATTATCTGGATTGACAACTAGAATAATTGTACCATCATAGAATGAGACAATTATCTCAATGATCTGGACTCTATGGTCCTGTTCCTACAATATATCCTAAAAAAATCATTTGCCTTTCTGGTAGCTGCATTATACTTTGATTCATATTTGATTTAGTATCTACCAGAACACCCAGATCTAAGAAAAATCTTGGCACATTTAGTAAACCTTGTTTTCACTGATGCTAGAAATGATGACTCCAAGAAGCACTATACATAACAGAAAATTTTGTAAAAATAGGATGCATATTATTAATTAACTTAATTATCCAGGTAACTGGGACTGCTCTGGGAAGGAGAAATAATTCTTTGTCTGGATTTTTAATAAGGCATCCAAGAAAGAAAAAATATAATTGCAGCCAAAAGCTTTGAAAAAAATTAGGATATGTTTGACACATACTAACTCTCATTCCTGTGAAAGGACTACTTTTTTTAACCCAAAATTAAATAATGGCAAGTTCACAGCTCAGCTCTGAACACTGCAAACTCATTCTGCTGTACTTGCCCAGGTTTCAACCATGGGACTGACAGGAAGGCATTTATTCGCAGACAGGTGCACGTTCCCAATCAATCATTCCATAATTAAGAACCTGTCAAAAATAGCTAAATTTAGACTTGGGATTTCAAAAACTCTATAGCTTTTTTGCATGAAACATTTGGTTTTTGATTATAGCAGTACAGTAACCAAAGGCCAACTTTTGCAACATTTTGCCTTGTCAGAAGACAGGTTGTTTATAGGAAACAGAAGCAATGGATTCACATCAGAGGTGGAGCTGGCAGAGGGCTTCAACAAAGTCTCCTCTTCTCTTTCATTGCCAAATGAGGCCCTTGAAGGACGATCAGCAGAAATTTGTAAGGGGTGGATCCATCTTTGAGGAACTGGGAAGATTCAGTATCCTGACCAGCAAACCAACTGAAGTAGTTGGTCTGAGGAAAAAGATGGCAGAAGGCCAGAGTTTCAGGAGGAAAATACAATTAAAGACTTTTTTTTTTATTAAAAAGTTTTATAAACCAATTTTCCTCAAACATAAACCCCCGCTCCCCCCACCCCTGACTTCCCAGAGCAAAATACAGGTTATAATATCAATTCAATCTTAAACAAACATATGCTAACTAACTATAAACAGTTCCCTTAACCCTTTCACACTTTAACTCTTTTTCAATATAACTACTTAACAAATTACTTAACTAAATTAGTTACTAATTAACAAATTAGATAACTAAACAGTAACACATCTTCTTAAATTCTGTTATTCACTCATAAGCTATTTGAAATTTTTAGTCCCATATTTCTTTTGAATATAGTCAATCCAACTTTTCCATTCCAAAATATATCTTTCTTATGTTTGGTCTTTTAAGTACGCAGAAAACTTAGCCATTTCTGCTAAGTTTGATACTTTTAATATCCATTTTTCTATAGTAGGTAATTCTTCCTTCTTCCAATACTGTGCCACCAAAAGTCTTGCTGTGGTTATTAAATTTAATATCAATTTATTTTCTATAGCACCTGCTCAGCAAATTCTTGTTTGACAGTCTTCCCCAACCTGATCCTTCCAATCGAAATATGTTGGGCTGCTACTCTAAACTCATTAAACAACAGCAGATACTAAAGGGTTCCTGCTGTACTGTATACAGTAGTAGAAAAAAAAATTAAAATTTGCATAAGAGAAAGGAAACATGCATCTCCCTAGGAAAGTCTCTGCACTGAGCTGAATGTTGTTACAGCTCTGTATTTTTAGGGTTCTGCCATTTTTTAGAATTTAGTCTTTACTCCGATGAAGTAAAGTGGTTCCTCAAACTCTTTAGGAAACAGCATGCCTTCCTCTTCTCCTAACAGAGATGGCATCACATACTTATTTTATTGGTTCTTACAAAGCCCACCTCCTCAGCATTGTCTGGCCCTTGGAAAATCTGAATGAGATTCCTGCATGTGCACTGCAACCTCTTCCAGGTTATCCCACTAGAGAATGCACAATGGCCCTGAGAAGTAGCACAGGCTTCTGTGTAGGCAGAGTACTTAGGCAGCAGCCTTGTTCAGTGAAGTCAAGGCAGATTTCCCCTACCTCCTGGCTTCAAAGAGAATCAGTTTGCCTCTGCTATGCAAAATTCTTCATTGATGCAAATTTAAAATACCCTAAAACAAGCCTAGGAATTTTTAAAAAGGCAAATTTAAGATAGGCCATGTGATAGCAGAAGAATGTCCCCCTCTGTCCTTTCTTCCCCTCTCTTTAGCAGACAGGAGTATTTATCTTTTTAGTTCTTTCCTTGAAGTTTTAGAAACATTTGGATTTGCTGCAGAGCACAGCTGCAGTCACAGCTGGCACTGCCTTGCTCTTTCAATGGGTTTGTAGATGATAGAAGAAGAGAGCAAATGGTAGTGTCACTGCAGAATCAAGCTGTTAAAAGTGCAAGCAACTAGAAAGCCAGAGGCTTAATTTAAGGTACTGATTATTTATTTTATTTATTTATTTTATTTTATTTATATGCCGCCCTTCTCCCGGAGGACTCTCGGATTATAATCTTTGTAGCTCAAAATCAAATGGCCCAGCATTTCCAAGGGCCTGTCTACATTCATATTCCATTATTCTGCCTAAGATAACTCAGTAATCTTACCTGAATTTGTGTGATGGTGCAAGTACCGTATGTATTACATTGAGCTTGCAGAGAATATTGCAGAGAGCTGTGGTGGCACAGTGGTTAGAGAGCAGTACTGCAGGCTACTTCTGCTGACTGCTGGCTGCCTGCATTTTGTCAGTTCAAATCTCACCAGGCTCAAGGTTGATTCAGCCTTCCATCCTTCCAAGGTTGGTAAAATGAGGACTCAGATTGTTGGGGGGAATATGCTGACTCTGTAAACTGCTTAGAGAAGGCCGTAAAGCACAGTGAAGCTGTATATAAGTCTAAGTGCTATTGCTATTGTTACATTGCTGTCACAGGCTGTCAAATGATTTGTTTTTCCCATGATTTGTAGCTGAGACCTTTTTTCATGCAAAGCATCCAATCTGTCACTGGCTACTCTTCCTTCTATTTTTTTTTATTTATTTATTTAAGGTACTCAAACAAAACTCTTAGGATTAAAGCTTCAGTGGCAGGTTTCCTGTATTCCTTTGAAAGAAAGGAATCCAATAATATGCAGAGTTATAAACATTGGTGTAAGCTTGCAAGACCAATCTCAACTGGAGTAGATTATTTTTATTCCTTTACATTTCCCTAATATATTTGTAACTCAAAGTCTGATCTTCATGGGGTTTGGTTGCTGCAAATTCCTTGTTACATGATTTTGCACTGTCAAAGAGTCATGAGCACGTATCCATCGTGCTTTGTTTATCAGGTACCAGTAACATAGAAGCACAAGACATTGTGAGATGCAATTATTGAGGAAAATCCATGAAAATTACTAAGCATAGCAAGAAATAAAGCTTCCCCACCCCCACTCCCCTGTATCAGGGAGAAAGTGAAGTACCTACCCTGGTGATTTCAAACGAGTTAACACAGCAGATTTTAAATTTCCCAGGAGAGCTATTTCTTATAACAACCGGCAGAATGTTACTGTTCTTTGTCAGCTGTTTTATTAGCATCTTGCTGGTTCTCTAAATGTCCCAGAGCTTGAAGTGATCTATGTGCATGCATACAACCCAGAAAACAGGCTATTCTAGCTTCAGGCAATAAAATGGGAGCATTTTAAAGAACAGGACGAAAGGAAGCTTTGTGGTCTCATAGGGATACTTTGCAAGGCATCATATTCTAACCAGCTGTTAGACATTTCACTGCCCTTGCTTTCGGTTCATTTGGCAAAGCTGAATCCATCAAGAAGATAAAATAATTCCTCAGAAATCTAGTGTCAGAAGTAGAGAACCAAAATCATTCACTGCTGTGCAATTGTGATTATTATAACAAAATTCTCTAGATTTTATACCAAGTATTGCATCCTCTCTGCCTGGAAGAGTCAGGATTCTTGAAGCTTGGGAGCTACAAGTTCTAAACATTTTCATTTGGTTTCTGAAATCTGCACAGAGGATTTTGGGGGTTGTGAAATGAAATGCTCAAGGTGAGATGCAGAGAACAATAAATCTAGTTGATCTTCAGAGGTATCCACCTGAGGGGGATGAAAGAGGAAGGCAAATGATGAAAACAGCATCAAGTGACAATGCAAGCTCCACCCCTTTGGTACATATGCCTCATGATGTCACATGCATCTAGAAAGGGGGCAGAGCTTCCAATACAATGACCTGATTTTTTTTCATTATTTTGCTGGAAGTGGTGTATTCTGCAGATGCCTCTGCCCATCCTGAACCAAGACCAGAGTATAATTTTATTCTTTATTTTCTCCCACACTGAACAAGTTTTCAAATATTTCACATTTATGTCAGTTTTAAATAATTGCTTAATGGAACATGTGTGAAGGCAGCTTTTTTTTGCCCTGAAAGACGGTCTAAAAAAATGAAATGAAATAAAAATTAAGAACAGATGTGCTTATGTCCACTTATATACTACCTTTTATACAGAATTCACGGTACCTAGCAACAACTGTAACAAAAATGGAATAAAATGATGTTATAATTTCTGTAAATAAATAAAACCAGCCATAAAATAACAAACAATAGCCACAGCTTGCCATGATAAAACCTATTAGAATTTAAAAAAAAAAAATGAAAAGGGACATAAAAAAAAACTTTGGTTGAAGGAAGTTTTCCAAAGTTTGGGCTCCCCAGTGAGCCTAGAACTGGCACCAGACTTGGGCCTTTCAATCCTTTTTTTCTAACCAACTTCTTCCTTTTCGCCTTTCTTGTCTCCCCACTTGTCACCATGGTTACTCCTCTTTTAGTGCCCCTAATGCTGCATTGCCTCACTGAAAAGGTTCTGTGGGGAGCTGGAGCTTTTGACCTTGGACACTTCACCAGTCCATGATGACAAGTGTCATAGCTGGAAGTTAATCAAGCATGAACTTCTGAAATAAGTCTGAACTGTGGCAAAGCCATCAGGAACCTCCCAGTCATGCCAGCCTTTGATAGTTAGTTACATTGGGAAAACTGTTTTTCATATGTTATTTAGATACTGAATGGATTAAGAAAAGAATCTCTTTCAAGGATTTGAACTACTTAACAACCTGTACGGTCTCCTAAATTAGTAGGATTTATTGCCTTTTTTTCCTCAAATTTGCAGGATAATAATAATAATAATAAAAAAAAATTTATACCGCCCTTCTCCATTATCTAGGATAATGACCTAGGACAATAACACAATCAGATGAAAGTGATAAGAGAAAATGAACAGAATAACTTTATTGTCACTTTGAATATACACTAATTCGCATATATTAAAAATGAAATTTCATTGCATACAGCTCTTAAAGGGACACCATGTCCAATTTTACACTACATAAACATGACAAAATAAATAAATAAATAAATAAATAAATAAATAAATAAATAAATAAATAAATACAAAATTATGTATATACCCACTGCATCTATAAAACACTGGGGCTTTAATAGATCCTGGTATTTCAAATTTTAATTTGTTAACATCCTAAATAGTCCCATGCTGGATGCTGCAGTAAAGACATAAATATCTATATTAAAATATTTAATTCTTCCATCGGGTTTTAAACTGAAATGAAATAATACGAATAAGGCATCTATTGTCTGCAAGATCCCATAGGAAATTACTTTGAGAGCTGGGTGGTGGGGCAAAGCATCATTATAGATTTTCTCAGTGATCTTTAGTTGTGGTATTTTTTGCACTGGCTCAGGGAGTTGGGAGTGAGAGGCATGATGCTACAGTGGTATTGTCCTTTCTCAAGTGCTGATTCCACTCAATGCTGATAGGGAGGAAGAGAGAGACCAGGTCCCTGCTTTGTGAGTTACAGTCTATCCACTCCTATTTAACATGTATATGAAGCTGCTGGGTGTGGGTTAGCACAGGGTGAGGTATCATCAGACTACTGATGAAAGCCAATTATATATCTTTGCCCCAGGCCAACTACCGTAAGTGATGCTGTAAGGGCATGAATGGGAAAGAATGGGCCTTTTCTTTCTAAATTTGTTTATTTATTTATTTTTCACATTTCTGAACCACCCATCTCCTTCAAAGAGGTTTAAAGAGTTTAATCTCAGCAAAACCAGTAACTGTGGATCTTGACTCTCCCTCCCTATTCACTTGTAATGTGTTTAGACTTTTGGTTTTGAAAGTCAAAGGGGAGTTGTACTACGAAGGCAACAATCAGTTAAATGAGGCTTGGGCTAGGAAAGACATTTATGGAAATGCCTCAGCTTGTTCCCCACCAATCCCTTCAATTTACAAGGGGAAAGAGAGAGAGAGAGAGAGAGAGAGAGAGAGAGAGAGGGAGGGAGGGAGAGAGAGAGTGTGAGAGAGAAAGCACACCCAGATTTGTAAGATTCTGTACTAGAACTGCTACCATTTCTGTAGGAATTGGAAGACCTACTCACAGTAATTCATGCCTTAGTTATCTGTTGGTTGGATTACTGAAACATGTTGAACATAGAGTTGCTCTTAAAGAATTCTTGGAAACTGCAACTAGTTCAGAATATAGCAGCGTGGGCAGTTGAAGGCATACAACAATATTCCCATGTTCCACTGCCTGCTCTGACTTCCAGTTCACTTCCAGATGCAATTTAATTTACTGATTTGGCCATCTTTGATAGAGCTGGAAGGGACCTTGAAGGTCTTCTAGTCCAACCTTCTGCTCAGGCAGAAGACCCTATACCATTATCACCTATAAAGTCCTACTTGGCACAGGGCCACGTTACTCATGGAACTACCTGCCTCCAATTGTCTCTATGTAGCCCACAACAAATATCAGAGTTGGCATATTCCAGATTCCATCTATTAGGTAGTGATCTAATAATTAGGGACTTAGGTGCTGTGCTTTCTTTGGTTGCTGGACCAGCATACCCCAAGAGATTCAGGTAGCTTACTACTTACTTACTTACTTACTTACTTACTTACTTACTTACTTACTTTTCAATTAACAAATTTTATTTTCTTTATCTGTGCTTGTATAATGGTGATGATGACATCTTATTATAATCTCTTTATTTAAAGCATAGGTATATTTTCAAAAAACATATTATCTATCAATGAGTAGATAATTACTGAAGTTTTGCAATTATTATTCAATCTGGCATTAGCTCCAAGGTAAGTATATTAAATTATTTTTATGATATAAATAAGTATAAATGTTTGAGCTTAATGCCAACATCTCTAAATTATATTGTGCCAAGTTTATTTATGGTATGTTTATTATGTGTTCTGGAATGATATTTAATTTATAAAAGTAGCTTCATCTCAAATTTGTTCCCTAAAATCTCTGAATAATGCTTTGTGCATCTTTTCAAAACTTTGGGGGTATTTTAACATGCTCATCATACATCCTAGAACGTTCCTTCTGTTTTGTGAAATTTGTAACATTTGTTGCTATATAATGTCTTTATTTTGGCAATTATTGATGGAGTTGTATATTTGTATTTGTACAATATTTTATACCAGTTCTTCTTCAAACCATAACTGGGAGTGAATTTTATAGATTTCTTCCACATTCTACTGACTGCTTCTTTCAAGTTTTGCATCCAATTTAACATATATGTTTCGCCTCTGTGTTGTATCTAAGTAGACATTTATAGATATATACTGATTCTGTATAAACATTTTCAAATTCTGTCATTTTTCTTAATGTCGCTATCTCATTTTTGAGGTTGGATTTTATTCTTCTAGCAATTTGAAAATAAATCAGCCATGGTATATTCCAGCCTTTGCTGATTCTTATTGTGCATGTAATCTATTCATAAGGGCTGGGTGGACTATGTTTACATATGTAATTACATTTTTCTTACCATGATAGTCTCCAACATGAAAACCATTTAGGGGAGAGCCTAATGGTGAAATGATTGGGCGTATTATTTTCCACATGGAGTCCCATACTTGTGTTAAGCTTTGTCTTATAATGCATCCTGTTAAGTTTTTATACTCTTTTGGGTCCCTGTGGCATAAGTATTTGTGAAGATCATTAGCTAAGTCAACTTTTTCCAATACTTATTTATGTTTTGCTGTTTGGGGATTTTATCTACTCTGTGGAACATGACAAAGAGCTCATTCTGTACTACAGGTTGAAAACTAGAAAGACAAAGCCACCTCTTTCTTTGGAGTGGTGTTAAAATTTAAATTTGTCCCTAGGTTTTTTCCCCTCTTTATATATATTTGCTAATATAATGAAATAGCAATAGCACTTAGACTTATATACCACTTTACAGTGCTTTACAGCCCTCTCTAAGCAGTTTACAAAGTCAGCATATTGCCCCCAACAATCTGGGACCTCATTTTACTGACCTCAGAAGGCTCATGGCTCATAAATAAATAGATAACTTATCTTGGGTAACACAGTCATTTTGATAATTGCAATTGATCCCTGGTAGCAAAATTCTTTCTGCAAGAAATCTTATTTTCTTTATGTTAAATATTTAGTTATATTTGCTTGAGTATTAATTTTTTATTCAGAGAACTTTCTGAAGCTATGGATTATATTCCTTGTTAGCCATTCTCAGGGAGTTAAAGATCTGGATGTTCCTGTAGGCATTTGGTCTGGAAGGCATGTTTAGTTACTATATTATTAACTAGAAGTATAATTTTGACACTGTTTATTGCTTCTGATAAATTATATTATTGATTTTATTTGTTTCTAACCCTCTACATGATACAGTCACTTTAGTAAGAAGGATGGCTATGTAATTTTTTCTTAATCAGCCTAGGAAGCAGCATTTTTCATTTTGTCTAGCACAGGGATAATTTGAGCTATTTATTGAAAAGCCTAAATTAAAAAGATAAAAACAAAGGCACATGTTCTTGCTAAATGTAAAATGAATATAGTGCAAAATTTAAATCCATTTGCAAAATTAGGAATCAACAGTACTGCATACAAAACATTCCCCACAAACCAAAAAGATAGCAGTTTCCATATATGTAAACCTCCAGTATGCATAAAAAGAAACCCAGCTTTGCAACAACAGCTAAAGCTGTATGCTGACATTGGCATCAAAGGTGAAGATAGTAGCCTCTGACAGGCCACAGCCAGAATGTCTCCATCCCAAACCCAGGTTTAATTGTGCCAGTTCCCTTTAATTTCTCTAAGTAGGAGAAAAACAGGTGTAGTAAGAACATGGAGAACTATCATCATGTCACAACCCTTAGAAGAGCCTGAGATAATGAGCCACGTGTTTTTCCAACTTGTCTTTAAACATCTTTTTATGCCTCCAAGGACTTTTGAAGTGCTCAGACTCAAGCCTATTATTTAGATCAGTGTTTCTCAGTCTCAGCAACTCTATGATGTGTGGACTTCAACTCCCAGAATTCCTCAGCCAGATTTAGATGTAACTGAAGCCAATTACTTAGATGTAGCTCAGCAATTTTTTTTCTCATCTTGGTAAAGAGAAGCCATCTCAAGATTACTAAGGTGTTTGTTTTATAGCTTTGCTTTATTATTGTCATTAATAGATGCTTTTTACCAATACAGGAGAAGAAGGCCACAGACAATGCATAGTACAGCGTCACGGCAAAATGGGTTTGAGTTCAATGTGGTTTATTTCTAACAAAATATGCATTAGATTTATAAGATAAAACACATAAGTTTGTATGCATATTTGGTTGGAAATGTCCTATTGCATTCAACTGAGCCTATTTTCTTGCAAGTTCAGGAAATTTATCAATCTCAATGATAATTTTTACATTTAACCAAATGGCAAATCTTGAATATCTGGAATTTTAATTTGAACTATATGCTGATTGCATAGAAAACAAAACTGTTTCTAAATGGAGTATATATATGAGCTGAATTTTTCTCCTTTGATTGCATAAAACCGATTTTGACCTAATCCACATTGTTCAGTGTTAGGTAATTAAGACACAAAATAACATATTGGGCACCAGATGCACAAAAATCACTAATTCACTACATAGTAAACAACATTTATACAGATTGCAATTTTGTATTAGAAATTCTGGCTATTTATTGATTGTATAAACTACTACTTCTCAGCCACTTTTCAGCATAAAGTGGTTTATATGAATATTTGAAGTGGACTAGAGTCATCCACAACTATCACAATGACCAATGTACCAGTTTCGTATTATTTGCACAGGACATGGAAGATCAGGGAGAGAGCACTGATTTTTAGCACTTCAACATTCACTTTAATTATGCAGCATAAATGGCACTTCTCACACAAAAAGTGTGTTCTGTACAGTGGTGAAATTCAGCCGGCTCTATCCAGATCACGCAATCCGGTAGTGCCGGTGCTGCTCACCTGCCCGGACATCATCATGTCCCGATTTTGACACCCAACCTATCTTTGTTGGCCATAGTTATTGATCACACAATATTGAGTGACTATTGTAAGGGAGGGTGTGAGAAGAAAAGATTGCATTGGCATATTTGTGAAACACCATGGTTGACTGGCTGACACTGCAATATTCTATATGGCAACATTTTGTTGAAAAATCAATCTATCTTTTCTCCAGTCAATAGCTACTCCTAGAATGAATTTTTAGTTAATTAAGACTTGCTTTCAGCACTCAAAGAGATTAATCTATATCAGATTTGCACTGTTTAATAAAAACCCTGTTATGTGAGGTTGGGCAATATTTCACCCTGAGGAACAGCAAAATACAGATGAGAGCTGCCACACACATGAACACACACATACTATAGATATACACCCGCATACTGACATGTTTGTACATATATTTATCAGAGTGTTACTGAGAACTGGGAAGAAAGGTCTGTTTCCTCTCAGTGATCCTGATACAGCTCACACCTTTCTGTGTTCATGGTAGAAGGGTTTGAGTAATTCAAACATGGTTATAGGTTGTGGAGGTAGGGGAGGTCTTGTCTCACTTTCTTTTCCCAGAGAGTCCTTTAAAAATTGTCTCTTTGAAGGGGGTCACTGTAAGAAGTAAATTACCTTTACTTCCTACTTCAATGATCCTATGCAGAGTCCTACTTTTGTCCTACTAAGTCAGAATATAGTGACTAAGAGGATTGGGAAAAAGTCTTCACTTTCTAGATCTGGTTGCTCTAATCTATGACCAAACATAGTCACATTTCTAGGTCAAAGTGATGAAAAATGTGACATTATGCTGCAAACTCCGCCCCTGTTTCATTGTTTGATGATATTTTTGGCTTGTTGAAGATGCCCTTCTTGGAAATTGGAATTGGAAACTAGTGTGATGGATTCAAGATTAGTCACATATAGTTTCTAAACAGTGCACCAAATACACTTTATGTTATGCGAAGATCCTAGACAATTTTCAGGAAAAGCTCCAGTTTGCAACATATTGATTTGGATAAAGTACGGCTATCAGATCTAGACCAGAGGTGGTATTCAGCAGGTTCTGACCAGTTCTGGAGAACCGGTAGTGGAAATTTCAAGTAGTTGGGAGAACCGGTAAATACCACCGCTGACTGGCCCTGCCCCCATCTATTCTCTGCCTCCTGAGTCCCAGCTGATTGGGAGGAAATGGGGATTTTGCAGTAACCTTCCTCTGGATTGGGAAGGGAATGGAGATTTTACAATATCCTTCCCCTCCCATGCCCACCAAGCCACTCCCACCAAGCCATGCCACACCCACTAAGCCACACCCACAGAACCGGTAATATAAAAATTTGAAACCCATCACTGGGCTGTTTGCAGAACTGGTGAACAATTGGCAGTAAGTGGCATCTGGTGAAATCATAGTGGCTATAGGTATTTGCCAAATTTCCCACTGTTGCAATTATTCACTTTACCACTGTAGCAAAAGAGATCATAAAATTGGGCACAACTTCCTTAACAACCACCTTGCTTAGCAACAGAAATTTTGATCCCAATTGTGATTGTAAGTTGAGGACTACCCATAGACAAGAGGGCCTGATTGCATATCTTCCTTGTGTTCTTACATGCCTGGCTGCATTCAGCATGAAGAATAACAGAAATACAAAGTTGGAAGCGACTTTGGAGATCTTCTAGTTCAATCCCCTACTGAAGTAGGAGATCCTATACCATTTTTAGACAAATGGTTGTCCAGGGTCTTCTTAAACATCTCCTGATGAGAGGAGGTTTCTGGGAATGCTCTTAGCTGCAGAAACAAGCAACTCTCAGGCTGAAAGAGGCGTGGTGGCACACTGGTTAGAATACAGTACTGCAGCCTACTTCTGCTGACTGCCAGCTGCCTGCAATTTGACAGTTTGAATCTCATCAGGCTTAAGGTTGACTCATCCTTCCATCCTTCCAAGGTGGGTAAAATGAGGACCCAGATTGTTGAGGGCAATATGCAGACACTGTAAACCTCTTAGAGAGGGTTGTAAAACACTGTGAAGTGGTATATAACTCTAAGTGCTATTTCAAGCATCCTTACACAGACATTCAAAATAAATCTATATATATAAACGTGAAAACCACTCATGCATTAATCACAAAATCTCCAGAACCGTGAAGCCTACAAACTTGAAATTTGTCATGTATGTTCCTCTTGGCTGCTAGGTGCTCACTAAGAAAGGAGTTTTTGAAATGACATGACAGCATTAGTATTTCCTATATTATTATAACACGCTCTGAGGCTAATTAGTTAGACGTTCTACTCTCCCTCTCAACTGGAAAATTTTGGTGGCCTTCCATGAAGTGGGATGTCGAGAATTATATAGGAAGCTGAACTATCTGAGCTACCAATAAATGCTGACCTGGCAAGCCTGTTGGATTGATACAACCAGTAGCTAACCCCACCACAACCGTGGGAACAGGTCATGATGGATTTCATTGACATTCATGGTCACAATATAATATGGACTGTCATAAATCTATTTTCAAAGCAGGCTCATTTTATAGCCTGGTCCGGTCTCCCTTCCACTAGAAAGTTAGCTAGGTTATTCATAGTCCATATATATTGACTGCATGGTATACCAAAAAGGGTTATATCAGATCAAGGCATTCAATTTACTGCTCGGTTTTGACGGGACTTCTTAACCAGAGTTGGGTCAATGCAAGGGTTGAGTTTGGCTTTCCACCCAGCCACCAATGGGGCTGTGGGACAAGCAAATCCCATGATTGCAAGATACTTGTGCTGTTACATAAGACATAGACAGGATGATTGGGCTGACCTCCTTCCATAAGCCGAGGTCGCCTATAACAATGCCATACATAGTAGTATAGGGTTTACTCCCTTCTGGGTGGCTACAGGTAGGGAGTTCGTTCCGACGCCCAAATATCCCCAGGTGGATCCTACAGATGTGGGAGTTCAAAAGTGGGTGGAGCAAGCCCAGAGTGTCTGGCCGATCGTACAGGAAGCACTCCAATGGTCTGCTAGGAAATATAAGCAGCAAGCAGATAGGAAACGATAACCTCATCCACCCTTCCAAGTTGGTCAGAGGGTCTACCTATCGACCAAATATCTGAATTTAGGCCTACCCAGTAAGAAACTGGGACCCAAGTATATAGGCCCATTTACCATGGAACAGATTATAAATCCAGTAACTGTTAGGCTATGGCTACCCCAATTATTGGGGAAAACCCATCCTGTTTTTCATTGTAGCCTGCTGAGACCTTTAAAGTCAAGAGGGGTCCCCGATGTGCCACAGTTTCCCGTGGACAGTGGCCTACAATATGAGGTAGAAGAAATATTAGACACCAGACTGCGTAGGGGGGTCCTACAATACCTCATTTTGTGGAAAGAGTATTCCTGGTCCGAGGCTTCATGGGTTCGGGAGGGTGATGTAACCGCCTCATGGCTTGTTGCCAAGTACCATCGTCTGTATCCAGACAAGCCGGGGCCTCTATTGCCTTAAAGTGCTCACTATTGTTTCTATGTTTTAGACACCATCTCTGTGGTAGAGGGGGCTGCATGTCAGCCCCAGCCCTGCAACAGTACCTGGGGCTGCCATTCGTGTGGGGATTGGACAGTCCACTGCTGCACACCTTTCACCTTGACTTCCCAGCTGCATGCTAGATGACATCAGAGTCATCTTATCTCTTTAAGGAATGATCAGTGGCAGAAACTTGGCTTGTGGCTTGTGATGGATTGGGAAGGGAGTGGGAGGATACAGGGTAATTGGTTAATTGGGTGATTGCACTGGGGTGGAGTTATATACTGATTAAAAGGTGAGGGGAGCACGGAGCCTCAGCTCCAACAAACATTCCTTTTTGATTAAAAAGTAAGTGCCGAAGACAAACCCGGTTCCTCTTTTATTTTCCCAGGCTTGATGGAACCTGACAGGGATAGGAGAGGATCTACAGGGCCAAGCCTGAGGGAGAGAAGGGGAGAGGAGAGGCCGATTGTAACTACTCATTAATTTTCAAACTCTAAGTGTCGATTTATCAAGCCCGAGGACATAGTTTCTTAGTGAAGCACGGGCATCCAGCTAGTGTCTTATACAGGTTTACTCCAAATTTCTGGAATCAGTAACTGATTCCATAATCAGGGAAGCACTCTAAAGCTCAATGCTTGGGGATGAGAGATAAAGGTGTCAGAAAGAATAAGAAGGAACCTCAGAGAGAAAATTGTATCTCAACTCTTTTCTGCTCTGGCCTCTTGGACTGCTTGTTACTCCCCAAAGGTTTACTGTGAAGGAACACAGCTCCTGTCAGGGAAAAATAAAAACAGAACATAGATCCTATTTCTTTCCAACTTGCTTGAACACCGTTAACACTGATATGAATATTGCTATATATTATTTTCTCAGGAGAAGGAAATAGGACTGTGACTTTAGCTTCATGTTAGAACTGGGCTGACTTGTATTTTTTACAAAGAATGGATGCAATAAATTGGTAGCCTTAACTGTGATGTGGAGAATGTTTGTGTGTGTATGTGTGTGTGTGTGTGTGTGTATGTGTGTGTGTGAACTATTTCTTGCCATTCCCCTATTCTACCGTAGAACACATGGGACAGTATATCCACATTACATTACAGAAAGTTGTCCATTTTCTGCATCATAATGTAGTTGGTGTGAAAACTTTTGGCTGTGCCCTGCTACTTCAGTGGAGCTGTTATGGAAATGTCCAACTTTCTTTGTGACACTCCTGCTAAAAAAAATGTTCCTGTACTTAAAACAGGAAGTGTTTAGAGACATCGCACACTCTTCACTTTGAAAAAAAAAAACATTGACAGCTCTTACCTCTGAGGAACATCTGCCAACTGAAAAAGCATCTGGTATCAATATATAGGTTCTGAATTTTTGTGCCTCCTCTTGTTGCATTCAGAAATGGGCGCTTTAGATTATTTCTGCTACATGCCAGTGTAATGAATGTAGTATATACTTGCTGAATTAGGCTGATGGCAAAGCTACTTATTTTTTCATCCAACAGTATCCAACATGTGAATGCTATTTTACTGATAACATTATTTATGGCCCGCTGTTCGGTGTAGGCTGATACAAGGTGACAAGCATACTTTGGGAAGGAGGGAATTGTAAAATATGGACAGCATCACTAGTAATTTGCAACCTGTATAACCTCTGACAGCAGGAGATCTCAGCTAGTATTCAACTGAAGGGCATGATTCTTTCAGATTATCCACACCCTGTTCGGTGAATATGTGGTATTTTTGTTCCCTTTTTTGGACTGAATAAAGGTAATCTGAGATCTACTACACAGGCTAGGCAGTCTTCACGTTGTAACCGATGACTTTGTATTAATAGAAAATACTGCAATTTTTACAAGTTGAAACCCCATCTGTCCCATTACTTAATGGAGTGTGTGAGGCATAGTAGTGGAAACTGAACTTAGTAAATTTTAGCAGAATCTACTTTCTACTAATGGAAAGCTACCATTAGATATAGAAGACCTTTCTCCTAGTATTTATTACATAATGTAAACACTTGGACTATGTGAAAAGATTGATGGAGAGATTCAGTTAAAAGTTCATTTGAGCAAATTTATTTTTAATTGATCCATCTAATGTAGACTTCCAGGGGAAAGCTTTTGATTATTCTCTCTTAACATCCTGGAAGTCACTTAAGATAAAACATTTTCAAAGAGTATTTGATAGATAGTTTATTATTATCATCTTTATGTTAATTTTATGTTTTTATTTCATTATTATTAAATGAATGGGGGATGAGTTATTTTTGTAATTGCATTAGTATACTGTTCTCTTCTATTTTTATTTTATATCTTACATTTTCATTTTGATTCTGTTTTGTGACTACTTGTATTTCTTTTTATTAATGTAAGTTACCACGGGTCTGTAGATTGGAGGCATCCACATTGAATAGGAATGGATTTCCTACACACACTACATAAGGAACAAAAATCAACTAATGCTCTCTTCCCAGTTCACCGAAACTGCGTGCGTCTGAATTCATTTTATGATTTTGAAAGTTTGGAAAATCAAAACAAAGTGACTGGTCACAATTGAAGAATAGATTTTAAAATAAAATACTTTATAAATTGTCTTAAATTCTAAATGTAATGTCCTTTAGCATATTTAGTTTCAACCATCTGTACCATCATTATAATATTGAACAATTCTTAAATGAAACTATTTGCTATTTTGTCTAATGGAGTGCAATTATTATCTCAGAAAATGTCCAACATTCCTCAATTAGGCTTTCACTGTAACATCCAAATCATGTTGCCAGCCAGCCTAATATGTAGTGAAATGTATTTTTAATGTGGTTTCACTTTTACTGGGGAAACATTTTTCTTCTTCCTAATTAATTCAGCCATTTCAGTTGCTACCTATGAATATTAAGTATTTCACTATCCAAAGCATCTTGGCAATCTGTTTTCCAGCTCCCCATTTGAGCCAAGAACAGGTAAGACTGCTGATTGGAAACAGTTCTTCAGTGTGATTTCTTTCCCAGCCGTTCCCCTTTTGCTGAAAATCCTTTTTCCTTGATAGCTCTATATAGTATACCAACCACCCTAATGAAGAGCAGTGCTTGCAGGAAAGGTGATTCTTTCCAACTAGCTTTTCCTATCCCCTTTTCCTTTTCTCCCCCAAACAAACCTTCCTTTCTTTTTCCATTTTTAAGCTCAATTGGGCCCAAGGCTTTCTTTTCAGCATACGTGCACATGTGTCAATGCTACATTTTAAAACTGTAGAATTGAAAGATGCCAACAAGTTTTATTGGAGCATCTCTTATAGGTGACTATCTAAATCTCTGTTTGAAGACTTCCTGTGGAAAAGAACTTACCACTTCATGCAGTAGCTTACTTCCCTGAGTGGCAGCTCATACAGACAGGAATTGCCTCCTAATATCTAGCTTGAACCGTGATGGCACAGTATTGCAGGCTAATTCTGCTGACTGCCAGCAGTTCGATCTTGGCTGGCTCAAGGTTGAATCAGCCTTCCGAGGTTGGTAAAATGAGGATTTTGGAGGCAATATACTGACTCTGTGCTTAGAGAGGGCATTGTAAAGCATTGTGAAGCAGTATATAAGTCTAAGTGCTATTGCTATCGAATCTTATAGTTCCTTATAGTTTCAGCCCATTGGTTCTGATCCTGTCCCCTGAAGCAATACAGAAAGAAGTATGTGTGTGTGTGTGTGTGTGTGTGCGTGTGTAAAATTTTATTTTATTCAAACATTTTCAGCAGGATTTCCATTCTCCAATTCTTACACTTCTGTGCAAATTGATTTTCTTTTCACACAGTGCCACACTCCAGTGACTCATTAATGACTTATAACCTTCCAGTGTTTTTGTGCTGATCATGAATATCATCCCACCAAATGTCAGTAATGCCTAATACATCATAACTGTCTTTCTGAATTAGGGTTTCTAGTTATAGCAATAGCAATAGCACTTAGACTTATATACCGCTTCATAGTGCTTTTACAGCCCTCTCTAAGCAGTTTACA
>JANHFM010006044.1:36867-52006 GCA_032468115.1 Grayia smithii | reverse complement strand
CTTTCACAGGGGTTGCCTAAGACCATCGGAAAACACATATTTCCGATGGTCTTAGGAACCGAGACACCACTCTTCTACCAATATAGGCTCAATATAAGGGGCTGCGGGCTGGCGCAACACAATTGAAAGTGAACTGAAGAGGAGGAGGTGGCAGGAGGAGGAGGTGAAGGCATCGCAGTGGCGACAGCAGAAGCAGCAGCGGGGACTCCTTGGGAAACAGCCAAGTCCACAGCCCCTTTGCCTGCCTCCTCGCCTCCCTCCCCGCCGTGGAGACAGACCAAGGGGCAGCAGTTCCAGGAAAAGGGAGCTGCGATCAATGTCTGCATGTGCTGTGAGGGAGAGGAGAGGGAACTACCGACGACTGTGCCGCTTTGGAGAAAGGCATCCAGTGGGAGTCACCACAACATGAGGAACTCTATTAAAGAGTCGTGGCATTAGGAAGGTTGAGAACCACTGCCTTAAATCAATGGTTCCCAACTTTTCCGGCTTTGTGGACTGATGGTGGTGGCAGGGGCTGGGGTGAGGGGATAGTTCTGCACAAGCAGCAGGCAAGTGACCTTGTGTGTTGTCCCTAATTTGGGTCTGATCCTGGTGCCAAGACTGATGAAGGACACCAGACATGAGGTGCAGGTTTTGTCTCCTTTTAGTGAAGCTCTCCATGAAAAGGGGCCATGACCAAAAATGCCAAGGAACCCTGAACAATATAATTAAAAAAGCTTTATACATATTCACTAAAGCAGAAGGCAGGATCAGGTGGGATAATATGAGAAATATCATCTAATAAACCTTTTAGTCATGATCTAACAATTATTCTATTGGTTTCTAGCCATCCTTATTCCTGGATCTTAGCTAATGAATGTCTCAGGAGTTATCTAATACACAATCTATTTGCTTCAGGCCATCTCTATTCCTAACGTCTAGCTGAGGTCTGCAAGATGTCTACCTCTTTGTTACTTTTATCAGCTTTCTAACCACCCAGAATTGTTACAAGCTTTACAGGTGCATATTCCCTGTGAATAAGCATTCTTTGTTCTTGCCAGACAGTCTCCACAATTAGAAGACTTCCCGGTCTCCTTTCATGTGAATGCCAGTGGTGGGCCCACCCTTTATGTGGCCCAGTTCTGAATGTGCTGTGGCACGATACTGGGCTCTGGCCTGGGGGTTGGGGACCCCTGTCTTAAATGGTTAAGGATATATTTTTGGTATCTAATCCAAACATCTTGACACATTGGTCAGATAGGGGAGATTCCATTCTATATCCTAAAATGAATGTCTCTGAGCCGAGGTGGCGCAGTGGTTAGAGTGCAGTACTGCAGGCTACTTCAGCTGACTGCTAGCTGCAGTTCAGCAGATCGAATCTCACCGGCTCAAGGTTGACTCAGCTTTCCATACTTCCGAGGTGGGTAAAATGAGGACCCAGATTGTTGGGGGCAATACGCTAACTCTGTAAACTGCTTAGAGAGGGTTGTAAAGCACTATGAAGCAGTATATAAGTCTAAGTGCTATTGCTGTTTGCGGAGCGGCAGAGGTAGAAGACCTGGCTGACATCCTATTTGACTGTTATCTGTAGAAGAGGGTGAGAGACAGGTACCTCGGTTTATATACCAAATGAATGACCCATTGGGATCCCCATATCAAAACAACTTACCTTACGTGAAGCCAGAATTGGAAAATAACATTTACACAGCACGGTACTTAAGCGAAATGGTTCAGTTGAGATCTGCATATGATTGGGGTAGATTGCACTGAAATATAATTTTATCATATTTTATCTATATCTTAAAGTATTGCATTCTATTGCAATTTCATTTTAGACTGTATTTTATTCCAATTTCATTTACAAAGCTGACTTTGTAAAAATGCCGCTTGGGGGGAGGAACCCACAAATAAGCAGGCATATACAAGGAATGAAAGAATTTGCTAAGCACATTGAGTTGTTCTTGAAATTGTAAGCTGCCCTGAGTCTCCGGAGAAGGGCGGGATATAAGTGGAAATTTAAAAAAAAGAAGAATATTATTCCAATTCCATTTTAAATTGCTTTTATCAATTTTTAGTAAAAATTTGTTTCTGGAACTTTGTCACTTTGATAAGGCCCAAGGTCTAATCAATAAATAAAGAAAGGTATCTAATCAAAGA
Source organism: Grayia smithii (assembly GCA_032468115.1). Classification (NCBI taxonomy): domain Eukaryota; kingdom Metazoa; phylum Chordata; class Lepidosauria; order Squamata; family Grayiidae; genus Grayia; species Grayia smithii. The sequence continues at coordinate 49,870 of JANHFM010006044.1, read as the reverse complement.
ATTTGATGCCTCTATTGGAGAATAACAGATGACAGAATGATTCAATGAAGATATTCCTCACCTTGTTCAGTTTATCCATCTCTGCCACACCCTGTGGATTGACCATAAATTTGAAATCCAGGGATCCCTGTTTTTCTAGGCTGCCAAACATCACTCTGGTAAATGACCAATTGTGAAACAGCCAATTGACAATGTCCAGGTCTGCTGTCAGGTCTCCCTTCTCATCCAGATTCATTCCATCTATAGATTTATTATAAAACACAGAATTTTCAAGAAAAGGATGAAACTAGAAGGGAAGTTAGAATGTGTTAAATTGGGTGAATGAAGACTCAGAGAGTGACTTTCCAACAACAGCTCTTTATTAGCAATGATCAGCAACCAGCAAACACTAGCTGGTAAAGCTTACTTATATACACTATTACAACCAATCAGCAGTTAAAATTTTCCCGCCCAAACGAAGGACCTTTGTGGAAACCTCCTAGTCGATGATTGACAGTCCCAATATCTAATAGAATGGGAATGTTTGAACATGATATCCAGACTTCTGAGACAAGACCAGAGGCGGTAATCAGCAGGTTCTGACCAGTTCTGGAGAACCGGTAGCAGAAATTTTGAGTAGTTCGTAGAACTGGTAAATAGCACCTCTGACTGGCACCCGCCCCCATCTATTCTCTGCTTCCTGAGTCCCAGATGATCAGGAGGATATGGGGATTTTGTGGTGACCTTCCCCTGGAGTGGGGAGCGAATGGAGATTTTACAGTATCCTTCCCCTGCCACACCCACCAAGCCATGCCACGCCCACCAAGCCACGCCCACAAAACCGGTAGTAAAAAAAATTGAATCCCACCACTGGCCAAGAGCCTTTTAAAAAAAAAAATACAACTTATATCCCGCCCTTCCCCGAAGACTCAGGGCAGCTTACAATTTATTAAGCACAAATCAATGTGCTTAGCCAGAGCCTTCATTCCTTGTATATGCCTGCTTTATTAGGGCTTTTGCCGCCCCCAAGCGGCATTTTTACAAAGTCAGCTTATTGCCCCCAACAATCTGGGTCCTCAGTTTACCTACCTCAAAAAAAGTTGGCCATGCCCACCCAGTCACATTACCCCTCCCCCACCAAGCCATGCCCACAAAACCAGTAGTAACACATTTTACATTTCACCACTGCTTGTAGGTCCCCTTTAACTATTAAAATATCAACCGGTTTCATTTATAAATTTAGAGTAACATTGTTTTCCATTTCATTCTTGTAGCCTGACATTTTAAAATCCATTTTCAGATCCACATTCAAACCAGTATCAATCTCTGTTTTATCCAGTAAAATCTTTGTCTTCCATAAATTCTTCCGAATCCATTTTTATAATAGCACACATTCTTAACAGTAATTTCCTGGTGCATTGTTCTGGAATATTAAATTTCAATTCTTCCAAAGTCAAATAAAGTTACTCCATTCTGTATCAAAAGGTCTCTTCTTTTAGTTTTCTGTCTCCCTCTAGTCCAGTGGTTCTCAACCTGTGGATTGGGACCCCTCTGGGGATCGAAAACCCTTTCACAGGGGTCGCCTAAGACCATCAGAAAACACATATGACTGTCCCAGTTCATGTCACTCTCATACTTTGAAGTAGGCAGGTGAAGCATTAGGGAGTCTTTGCCCAAGGACCCAGGACCCCTACTAGGCAACATAATTTTCTCCCTGGCTCCGAAAGCTCTAAACCCTGCCAGAGACCACTTTTTCCAATCTCCTCATGGGGAGCCTTGTGGGTGATCCTGCTTTTCTCCTTGTTCTGAAGAGGAATTATGAGGAGTTGATCCATTCACCAACTACTCTTTCTGTTGTGGTCTTCAGTCTGCCATTGCTTCCTCAGAAGTGAAGAACACTCCCTGGGGCAGTGGTTGAGATGGCACTCTGGCTGGTGCTGAGCTTGAAATAGAGGAGGAAGTGGCAACAGGCTTAGATTGTTGAAGACTACCACTGCAGAGTGCTGCTTCAACCATCACACACCCATACACCCTGGTGCTTTCCCACAGCACCCACTTCTCAGCCTGTAGCTTTTACCTGCTGGCCGGCTTGTTTGTCTTGGACTCTTGTCTCTTCCTCATAGGAGTCACATGAGAGCCTCATTTAACAACCCATGTGGTTCTGGGTTTAGGACAGCAACTGTCACTTCCAGCATTTCAACTGCTAAGTGATGTGGTTATGTGACATCATACTTTATGACCATGTTGCTTAGCGACACATTGAGCAAATTGGCTAGCACCTAGCTATTGAGAGGTAACTTAGGGAAAGAAAGAATTTATCTGAATTGATTTTTTTCTTTGTCTTGCAAACAATCCTTCAAAATCTGTCTTCCAGTCAAGAGCAAAAATTCATATCAAATGAAAATGGAAGTTTTTCAGTAAATTAGGATTATATTTTTTTCCAAGATGGAATGTTTCATTTTTGATTTAGTACTAAGATATTATCTAGCCTTTTTGGTCTGGTTTATGTAGAGCCTGACAGAACTGCAATTTTGGTTATCCTCTCTGCTATGTTTGGAGTTTTTGATTTAGTTGTACTGAAATTCTTGCAGTTAAGCACCTAAAGAAGCATTAAATTCTATTGATTCCTTTTAAATAGATGATAACTGGCATTTATAAATGACAGTGTCCTCCAGTTTTTTTGTGGGCACTCTGCCTATTTGGTACAGAAGGAATCTGGATTCAAAATTATATTTCCTCAATGCAGTTCTAAGAATTGCAGCTAATAAATTTAGAATTGCAGCTGATTTGTTTTAGCTAATAAAGTCTTTAAGAATATCTAAAATATGGAACAGCAATATTACAGAGCATGTGTCAAAGTGAAGTTAAACAAAGAAAACATTTTTTAAGGCAAAGAATAAATAAAAATCAAGAAGATATTTGGAAACTGTTAGGGATGTAACTGTTAATTGATTCTCTTTTTAAAAAGCTTTGCTGAAAATATACACCTTTTCAAAAGCTGCATTGGCATGTCCTGATACTTTGATATTTATCATTTTGAAGAGCTAATTTTTGTTGGAACCTATTGTTGCCTTATTTATCTAGTGCTGGTATTATATGATATATAATCTAGGACTTGAAATAATATATATTTATAAAGGTATTTTAGAAAGTGGGATGGGGGAATCCAAAAGAAGGACCCAACAAAGTAATTGTGCACAGCTTAGTGGTGGAGTTTATTTTAAATCTGTACTGTTGCGCCTGGAAAAACATCAAAGTATATTTTCCTGGTAAAATGTCATAGCAACAGTAACTATTCTATTTTCTTGTCTATTGAGTATGTAAATGGTACAGCAATGGGTCTGTCACTAACATTTGAGAAGTTCCTATTCATCAGAATCTATTATTAATATTCAAATTGTGTTTCACAACATTGAAGACTCCAAAGCCTGGCATACCATACAATGTTAGCATTTAGAAGTGCCCAAATTATGTTTGATATTCTATTCCTGCATAATAAACCTACAGATCACAGACGCTGTATTTGGCCTTGAGCACATAAGAGTGACTGATGATATTACGAATGTAATCCACAAAAGAAATCATTCATATGTTATAATTTGAAATTATAAATTAATGCATACCTGGAAAGAATGCACTCATAGTAGTTACAAATCAAAGTGAACACGATGAGAAAGACAGATGTAATTTGAACATGTATCCAGGAGTCCCCATCTTCCCCACTGGGTCAAATGCAGACTGCTCTCCAGCCCCTTTCCATTGTATGTCTCTGTTTTTCTTTTTCTTATTAAATGGCAAAAGCCTATAGATACTGTACATATTTAGGATACTAGCTTCATAGAAATGAAGTCAGGGATATTTACTACCTTGAATATTTCATTTCTCCATTGCAATCTAGAAGTGTACTAAAGGAGCTTGCTCTTGACTGCTATCCATTGTCTCTGAGAAATTCTGGATACCAGATGACAGAGAGTAGAAATACTGTCCCCTCTTTTCAGAAATGAAAAAAAAAGAAGAGTCAAGAAACAATAGACCACACATGATACTTTTAAAGTCATTGGCTTCATTCTCAGACTGTCAGAAATTTTTTTTGTGGTGCCCCTCAACCATCATCCTCCTCAATGGGAAAATGAAGTTTCAGAATGACTGCATAGTTCTCCTAGGCAAGCAATATACCTTGGATAAAAAAATTCTTTTTGTTCTTAAAATTGGCATTGAATGGCTTAGAATATTCTAATACTAACAATTCTATAATGAGAGACTCATTGTGGAAAAAAAACAGATTTCCTTCATAAAGTTAAATTCAACAAATTCCCAAAGAGCAAAGATTTCTAATGTAAGAGGTCAATCTTGCAAGATGAGCAAATTTAGGGTAGCAAGTTGAAATCTAGCACTGCCAGGGGAGCATTCTCAGCACTGCATAATCATCTAGACAAGGAGAGTTCAGAAATCTTAGAGTGTAGATCAGTGGTGGGATTCATTTTACTACCAGTTCTGTGGGTGTGGCTTGGTGGGTGTGGTTTGGGCGTGGAAGGGGAAGGATACTGTAAAATCCCCATGCTCATGTCAACAATATTGTTAAAAAATAATGGCCATGTTAACATAATAAAAGGAAAGACGGGGTCATAGTTAGATGGCCATATAAACTTGTTTAATAAATTAATAAATTAATTAACTGACTAACTAACTAACTCACTCACTCACTCACTCACTCACTGGTGAATCTGGGTGGCTTACAACATTTAAGACCCACAACATAAACCCCATAAAATTTCCCACATTGCATGGCATAGTTATTCTAAAGAACCTTTTTAGGGTTACCTGGACCCTTCCCAGGAAAGAGGAACCTGTGATTCATCTTCAGGGCTCTGCTGAGAAATTTTTAATACACCTGGCAAATAAAATTGCTCAGATCCATTCATGAGCTCCATTTTCACTGGCAGAGGGTTGCAGGAGACTGTTGCAGCTGAAAACAGAGCTCGGGAGCCTGTTTTTGCTGGTATAGCACTCGGGCCACCACAGATGTCCCTGACACGAATGATGGTGAGCTGTCCACGCCCCCTGCCCCCCCCGAGGTCAAACACAACCCTGATGCAGCACTCAATGAAATCAAGTTTGACACTCCTGTTGTAGATGACACTAAACTATTCAGTGTGTAAAAACTAACAATTATTATGAAAATCTTGAAAGGATCTCTTTAAATCAGAGGACCAACAAAATTTGAAATATAATTCATTTTAAATATGTGCAAAGTACATTAGGGCACTTCCCTGATCTCCCCATTGTGTTATATATATGAAAAATGGCCAACATTGTAGTCCCCTTATATATATGGTATTTCCATATTGAGAATAGTATGTATAGTTCTTGTCAGCACAGAGATATAATAAAACTTGAAAAATGCAAATAAGGGCAACCAGGTGATCAGTGAGAATGAACTTTTTATAGAAAGAGCTAAACTATCTAACACTGCTCAGCTTGGTAAAGAGAAGACCGAAGGGTGACAGGATTGAAATATATAAAAGAAAAAGAGTAAGAAATGAACATAGAGAATGTCCCCCTCCCTCCCATTTTATAAAACACTAAGAATCAGAGGACAGCCAATGAAGCTGATTGGATAAGGGTTTAGACCAGACAAAAAGAAATACTTCTTTACACAATGCATTCTTAATTTGAGATAATAGCCATCAACCTGAATAGCATTAAAAGGAATTTGCTACAGCCACCAAAAGAGCTACTCTCTTACTAGTACTTCCTTGTAGTTTACTAGTACTTCCTTGGTTTGACGGGCAATTAATTGGTATAAGTTCTACAACCCTGTAAAATAACAATATAATTTTCAAATAACCAAAATTAACGGAAATACCTATTCTTCTAACATAAAGGAATTGTATAGAAGTCTAATCAGTTTTCAGGTAGCCCTGCTCCTGGTCAGTGGAATTTCTTGAATGTCAGGCTTAGTAGTAAAACATAAATCTCTTGATTAACTACAGCTGAACTTGGCCCTTAGGCTAGAACTTGGCAGAAATCTCCAGACTGCACCTTGGCTATGTAACAAACTCAATTGTAAAGAAGAATGAATAAAACAGTTGACTGCCCTCTGTCAGTATAAGGATGAAGTATGATTTACACTCATTGCTTTTCTCTCTTGCTCTTTTCATGAATTAATAGCTACTTTACTTAGTCCTTGGTGGCCCTGAAGCTAATGGGTTATTGAATGTTTACATAATTGCAATTTTTGCTTAACTATTTTTGTCTGTCTTTCTTTAACTCTTACAGATGACCATTTGTTCTGGCCTTCCACTGCCTACCTTACATTTCTTTGAAAGGGATATCTCTGCAAAATTACATCAGGCTACTGGGACCCATGTGGGATCTATATGGCTCCTACACTTTCTAATTCCTGGAATTCTTCATGATTGCTTGTATACTTCCAGGCAGATCTCTACCAATATATCAGCATTCTTCATAGGTGAACAACATTCAGTTAGGACGTTATTAGATGTCCCACTGGATTTAACCTCATTGAATGAGAACAATAAATATTTCACTTCTGGCCATCTTATTTATTAATCAATGTGAGAGATGAACTGGACAGATCCAAAGTATCTAAACTTTAATGTTGCATGTACCGTCTCATATAATAAAGGTAAAATTATACCGTGTTTCCCGAAAATAAGACCCTGTCTTATATTTTTGTTGAACCCTGAAATAAGGGCTTGGGTGTATATGAGTCTTATTTTGGGGGTGCAGGAGGTGGTGAGTGTGGCCACCTCAAGGCTGTTGCTGTGTTGCGCTGCTATGGCAGTGGAACACAGCCGCTTATCAGCTGTTCGCTGGGGCAACCAAAGGTGGGAATCTACCTGGTGTTCTTGGCACTCACCCACTTCCCAACCATCCCCCTTGCCTGCAAACTTCCACCTCGCTCCCGCCTCTTCCCCGGGTGACTCCCAGCAGCCCCAGATGCCGGCCCTGCTCCCTTTTCCATAGCGCCCGGCTTTTTATCAAGGGGCGTGACGGGTGGGGGAGAAGCGAGACACATGGAGCGAGACAGGGCTTGCTCCTCTTCCCGTCTCTTCTCACCCTCTCGCTGGGCATGGCAGGGCTCCCTGCCCCTGCCCAAACTGGATGCAACTTAAGGGTAGCAGTGGGGAGGGGGTGGGGCTGGGGAGATGTGAGATGTGTCTTACCTGCCTTGTAGCTCCGTTGTGTGTCTCGCCGTTGTCTGCAGGCAATCAAGCTGTAGGGTAAAGAAACCTTGCGAGTTCACATCACACCCCACACATCTTGCTTCTCCCTCGCCCTACCTGCCACCCCCCTTTACAAAGAGACAGTGGGGAAGGGAAGCAGCCAGGCTGCTGTTAAGGTACCTTTGGGGAACATGGAGCCATCTTACCTGCCTTGCAGCTCCGTTGCGTGTCTCGCTGTTGTCTGCAGGCAAACACATTGCAGAGTAAAACCAAACTTCTCGTGAGTTCGAGAAGTTTGAGTGAACTCACAAGGTGAGTTCGGAGAGGTGGGAGTGGGGCGGGGGTTTGCAGGCGAGGGGTATGGATGGATGGATGGATGGATGGGAGGTGGGCGAGTGCCAAGAACGCCGGGGAGATTCTTACCTTTGATTGCCCCAGCAAACAGCTGATGAGCGGCCACAGCAGCGCAACACAGCAGCAGCCATGAGGTGGCCGCACTTGCTGCCTCCTGCACCCCGAAAATAAAAACGCCCATCCTGTCACTAGGGCTTATTTTCGAGGGAGGGCGTATATGTCCTATTTTGGGGGAAACACGGTAATAGTTTACAAGGTGGTTCCTAGATTAGAGTCCTACCTTGCATAAATAGGATGCTTGTGGTAAATTTGTTGTACTTAAAAGTATGTTGTCCAAAATATGCCCCAGCTGCCTAGCATTCTTTACTATTAGCAAAAATACAAAGGGCACTTACTCTTTGGGGGAGGGGGGATGTGGAAAGTCCTTAAAATGCGGCTCCAAGCCAGAGGTTAATATGTGTGTGATCTGTTGCTGGGACCTCTCTTGTATTTTAAAAAAAAATTATGTGGTGTTCTCTGTGGTGGTTCCCTCTCTGGAACATCACCCCCCCCCAAGAGATTAGAATGACCCCCATTCTAGCAATCTTCTGGAAGATGCTGAAGGCCTGGTTCTGCCAGCAGGTCTGAGGAACCCAGAGTGGGATGGAGCTCATTAAATGGCTTGTGTGAGGTGCTTTCACCAGGGTGTGTGTGTGTGATTTTGTTAATTTATTATATGACTCTTACTAGTTTTATTGTTTTTATATGTTTTAATATGGGGTTTTATATTCTGCAAGCCCCCTTGAGTCATCATGTGTGAATAGGCAGCAATATAAATTCCCTAAATAAATAAATAAAACATGACCAGTGATGTAGATGAGGCTGGATTTTTCAACCCAATTTTGAGTTTCTGTATAGGTATTAAAAGCTTAAGACACTAATTTTGCTCCTTGAGAGTTCCCACAAAAAAAAAATCTGGATTGAAGGTGTCTTGAAATATAATGGCCTCAAGCATTTTTCTTCACCACCCAAAATGAAGAGATCCAAAATGTTTGGCCTCACTTGCTGTAGGGAGCTTGGTGGTGTGTGTGTCCATCTGGAATGCCAAGAGTTGGATGCCACTCACTGTCTGGGAAATCTACTGTATCCCTGCCTTAAAGACAGACTTTGGAGCAAAAAGATCCCAGAAATGTTGATTGAAGATTCAGATGCCCTACAGCAACAATCTGATAGCTAATAGCAACAAACTAATAGATGAGTCAGGTCAATAGGACTGTGGGCATTGTCAGGGAAATGCACTCAAATAGATAAATTCAAATATCTGTAAACAAACTGGTTATGATTTGTCTTCCCAAATTTCTACCAGTTTATCCAGAATAATAAAGGGATCATTTCCCTCCCAAAGTGAATTAAAAGCAAAATGGCAAAGTTGCCAAAGTCTTCAAGAGCTATCCCGTATCGAGCTGATAAAATTATAACTTGGTCTGTATGGTTTTCACTGAGGTTAAGGTGCCAGTGGAGTAAAAAGTTATGAAGCTCCTCTATGGATTTAACTAAAATATTTTTATAAATCTCTAAATATATATCATTGCTGTCATTTTTAAAATGTATGAACGGACAGCATGTTTACAAATCAATTTATTTAATATAAATATTTGAGGTATTATCTACCATGGGCTGCAATATGAAATAATTTATGATTAATAGAATAATTTCCTGCTTTAGTAGGGCAGATGAGTTAATATTTAAATGAGTTCAACAATACCACACATTTCTTTCTTAAGCACTTTATTTTTTATGATTTTGTTGTACTTTCTCTGATAGTTAATCACCCACATTTATTGAGTCAAGTGGCATACAAATATAATAAAATTATTACTTATTTGTAAATGGTTATTACTTGGAAAAAAGATGAATAATTTGGAGAAAATATGTCTACAATTAGTGGCATCCCTTATAAGCTGCAGTGATGTCAATACGTGATGACATATGCGTCATGATGTCATTGTGCAAGGAACTTGGAAGTAAATGCCAGTAAGTAAATTAAATAATGTTCATATAAAATAATGCAGTTGCTGTGTTTTGCTCCACTCCCTCCCCAATCTCTTTAGGCATATCTATGGTTAAAATCCTGCTAATGTCATTCTGGTCCGCTAAGTATTTGTAAACTGCCTAGTCACTTAGGTAAGATGGGTGGTGTAGAATTTTGATACATGTACATGTATCCATGGATACATGTACATGTAACCAATAATACTATATTATGTTTTTGAAAACAATAATCTTGTAATTATAATTTACATTACTTTATTAATTATATCAAAAATAAATTATTTTATCAAGACAAATTAATTCTAGGCTATTTTGTTTAGTAATGAAAGACTTTATTAAGTATTAAACATATTCTATTGCTTTTAAGTAACTTTATCCCTGAAGCCAACATATGGTTTGCTTTTTATCCTTTGTATGTAGTTTTAGTCAGCAAGCTACAATGAGCATATGAGAAGTTTTAGAGTGTCCCAAATATCATTAAATGCCTACAGTTTGCTGGAAGGATGTTTCTTAACCACTTAAACCTTAAACTGCTGTTAGTAGATGCAGTTTGATTCTTTGGTTTAACATACATGCAAGACATTCACAATTCTACCTTTTCTTTTACATGCCAAGTAACTTTCATAATATGGTAGTATTTTTCAAAGATGCAATGCATAATTGAAAAAGTATTTTTGGAACAATCATGACCTGATGACTGAGAATCTCCATAGACTGTTATATTCATGATAATTGCCCTGATTCAAATCTCAGTTTATGATGACTACAACTTAGTACAGTAGTTATGAATTAGGTTTGCTATATCCAGTTCTATGTCAGGAAAAGGGCTGCATTAATGGCAAATAGTACCAGAAATAAAATAAAACTATGCCTTCAAACAATTTTTTTTCACTCGGCCCATTCCCACCAGCATTGTTCCCAAATGCTGTTGCTTCATCTATAAGCTTTTTTGCCTGTTACCAATTATATAGATTTAAAAACTAGATGCTGGATTTTGACTTTATTGTAGATCCATAGAAATTAATGGGCATTTGGGTAACTCATTCCTTCTCCTATCTTTATGGTGTTTTCCTTAAATCTGCTCTGAAACCCATTTAAAGAAAGGAGCAGAGAGAATCAATTTGAAGAGCAGAACCAAGACAGAAGTATCCATTCTATCAGATTCCATGATATCGGTATTGTGCAGACCCCTAAGAGGTAATCTGTAGCAAACAAACAGATAAAATGACTGAAAAAAGAATACAGTACCTTAAAAACTATTACTGCAGTCACAGCAGGGGTGAAATCCAACAGGTTCTGACAGGTTCTGGAGAACCGGTAGCGGAAATTTTGAGTAGTTCAGAGAACCGGCAAATGTCACCTCTGGCTGGCCCCAGGAGTGGGTTGGGAATGGAGATTTTGCAATATCCTTCCCATGCCATGCCCACCAACCACACCACATCCACCAAGCCACACCCACAGAACCGGTAGTAAAAAAAATTGGATTTCACCACTAGTATGGAAACAATGTAGATAAGAATGGGGAGAAAGAGGCTTGGGTTCAATCCACACATGATTGAATGGTTCTATAATTTTGAGCCCTTTCACCCTGGGTACTTTTCATCTGACTGTTTCCAAGACTTTCTGGTAGGTTAGTATCATGTCCCTCAGGAATTTCATCTGGAATTTTATTCAATTAAATATTTCTCTTTCTGGGCAATCATGATCTTTGCTCACATTGTTTTATTATCTTCTTTGCTTTTAATATCGTAAACCTCACAGAACTTTTTGGCGTTCTCTCATCTCTAAACTGTATCACTCCTGCTTCTCCTGAAACTCTCTCCTTTCACTGTACATGCTAAGAAATATTAAGGAAATATGTCCATTTCTTCAAATGCACAAAAAAATTAGAATTTGGATGTATTGGGAATACTTTTCTTTTGTATGACTCACTGAGAGAGGTATCATATAGTAGCTGTCTTAATTAATAAGGGTTTGTTTCAACCCCCACCCACCCCCAACATCTGTACAAATTCAGTCACAATTTGCTCATGATTGAGATATCTTGTGGAGTGGGATACAAATTTCAGTAAGTCAAAGTTATGAAGGATAATAGGTCAGGGTCAGGGTCAGGGTCAGGGTCAGGGTGCCTCTTAAATAAGACCACAGCCAGCTATCTTTAATGAAGAGATTTCCTCTCTTTCTTGGCAAGGATCCTCACAGAACCTCTCTGCTCTGCTCTATTGCTCTACTCACTGGGTACAGGGGCTGGGAGACCTCATGTCATCTGATTGCTTCAGCTATTCAGGTGGTTGCCTATGTTTCATCAGCCTCAGGTGATTCTTGGCTTTGTACCTCCTGAGACTGACATTCCACAGATGCTGCTGGAGCAGTTTCCTCAAATTCATGGCCAATGGCTGAGTCAAGACAGAAAAAGAAAATGAGAGGTCATTTACAGTAATAGTTTAGTTTTATTGCCATAAAGGCAAAATATTAATTTATCCTATGTGGCTAAACACAACTGTAACAGTTTCTGTGCTTATAAAAAGCAGACATAGTTTTTCAAGCTATTGATCATATATTCCTTCAAGGAGAATATTTGTCACTGATTTTAAAACCCTGATCTTGCAACAAATATGATATCTATTATACAATGCATATAATTGTAGGTACCATCATACAAAATTACCTATTATTTTTTTAAGCAATAATATACAAGAAGAGTAAGTTTTCTGAGAATTATTCACATGCAAGATGTGTACTTCCAATAAACGTGAATTAATAAAACCACTTTGTATTTCTCTCTGGTATGCTGTTCTGACAACAATATTGTTCAAATTTCCTTGAGGCTAGATTATGTTGAAACAAAATCTAAATCAGCTGCTTGTAGCAATGAACTCTTTAGAACAATTGAAAAGTTTTATATTAATGTATGTTTTACTGACTCATTAAAAAAAATCCATAACACATTTGGGACTTTACTTCTTCCTATCTAGCCTAATAATTAAAAGTTGCTGCATGAAGAACATATTGTTCATCTAGAAATATTAGAAAAGGGTAATGGCCTTATTTGTAAAGGACCAAGTAAGCTAGCAGAGTGGAATTAATAATGGTGGAAGAATGTTAAGTTAAGCAGTAACAAAGGAATACCTAAACATTAATATTCTTGGCAGGTAATAACTGCATGAAGAACAATTTTAAAAAGCAAAGCTAGGGCTGGCTGAATTTACCCCAAATCCATGCATTTTTAGAATAAAATATATGTCTACTTCCCATCTACCCAAAAATAAAAACTTCTTTGGCTAAATCAGCTTAAATCATTTGGGAATATATTGTAAATACAAATAGAATTCCACATGCATTATATATGGACCACTCAGGCAGGAGTGAAACCCAGCAGGTTCTGACAGGTTCTGGAGAACCGGTAGCGGAAATTTTGAGCAGTTCGGAGAATTGGGAAATATCACCTC
>JANHFM010006042.1:76255-89569 GCA_032468115.1 Grayia smithii | reverse complement strand
AACTCCCAGAATTCCCCAGCCAGCAAAGCTGGCTGGGGAATTCTGAGAGTTGAAGTCCACACATCTTCCAGCGGCCAAGGTTGAGAAACACTGTATTAAAGTATTAAAAAAGTAAAATGTTAGCATGGGAAAACACATTATGAGTCCCTAGAGTCCATTGTGAAAAAATACAATTCTCCAGCATGCTTCCTGGAGAATCCACTAATGGGTTAATTCCTTGTCCTAGCTGACAAGATGTAATTTAGCTAACTGAGTGTAATTTATTTCCTTAACAACGCCTCCTCTGCTTGTCTGAGCTTCAGTTTGTTCACTCAGTCCAGTAGAGGAGACGTGTGTACAATAGCTCTAGGCCAGTGGTCGGCAAACAACATCTCGCGAGCCACATGTGGTTCTTTGGGCCCCATCCTGTGGCTCCCTGTCAGATGATCCCACCACTGGGTGGCCCTGTCCCTCCCCTTCACCTGCCCTGAGACGAGAAGGGTGACTGTGGCCAATAGAGACTCGCCCCGTATTCCAGAGTGGGAGTGAAGCGCTCCACTTGTCTCTTTTTCCGCCCCTTGTATGGTGCTATGCGCATCTCGGCCACTGGGGGAGACACGTGACTTTGTTCTGCGCTGAGACACTGACTGGGCCGCCTGGCTGCAGCTGATGCTGCGTGTGTGTAATGGGCTCCAGGAGGAAGAGGAGGAGGATGCCGCCTCCCCCATTGTGCAGCGCGCTAAGTTTAAGTGCAAGAGCAGCAAGCAGCCATGGAGGGGGGGGAGAGGACTATGGGGAGACGTCCCCAGCCGATGTCTTGGGGCGGAGAAAGTCGCGTGTCTCCCCATATTCCTCTCACCGCCTCCATGGCTGCTTGCTGCTTTTGCACTTAAACTTAGCGTGCTGCACAATGGGGGAGACACTGTCCTCCTCCTCCTGGAGCCCATTACGACATGGAGCATTGGCTGAGGCTGCCCAGCCGGTGTCTCGCGCAGAAAAAGTCGTGCATCTCTCAACAAGGGCTGGAAAAGGAGGCAAGTAGAGGGGTGCTTTGCTTCCGCTCTGAAATACAGAGCGAGTCTCCATTTGCCTCCGCCGCCCTTCTCTTCTCAGGGCAGGTGAGGAGGGACAAGGGGGGGGAGGGGGAGCAGCCAGCTAACAGGGAGCCACAACAGAGGCTATGGTAAAATATGGTAAAAACCACCCAAAGAAGAAGAAAGAACAACAGAAGAAAAAAAAAACCCAATCCTGTTTTTGGAAATGGTTCAAGAGGGAACCTGGGTGTGTGTGCGTGGGGGCGCGCGTGCGCACTCACACACACACACACAAAAACATGACAGGTAGAGAGATGAGAGACAGATGAGAAAGAGAGGGAAAAAAGATATGAGAAAGAGAGGGAGAGGGAGAAAGATGAGAAAGAGAGAGGGAGAAAGAGAAAGAGAGGGAGAAATGAGAGAGGGAGAAGGTGATGAGAGGGGAAAGATGGAGGGAGGGAGGAAAGAGAGAGGGAGAAAGTTGAGAGAGGGAGGGGGAGAGAGAGGGAGAAAGAGATGAGGGAGAGAGGGAGAAAGAGATGAGGGAGAGAGGGAGGGAGAAAGAAAGGGAGAAAGATGAGAGAGAGAGGGGGGAGAGAGAGCGAGAGACCTGTTTAAAAGAAAATTCCTGAAGCCACAAAACCTGGGTAGGTGTGGTGGGTGTCATATGACTGGGTGGGAGTGAGTGATGTCAAGTTGGTGACGCCCACCCAGGTTTTGGGGCTCCCGGTGTTTTGTTTTCTGTGAGAAACGGGCCCAAGTGGCTCTTCGAGTGTTTAAGATTGCAGACCTCTGCTCTAGGCCATTAGTTGTTGAGACTTGCCTAGGCTGATTCCTTTTTTCCATTTAGCATTTTAATTTTTTTGTTTCCTTCTATAGCTCTTTTTTTTTTTGCTTATTTCCTTTTTTCACTTACAATTGACAACTTTGGGCTGATTGGATGTTTACGGAACATCCAATCAGCGGGGGGGGGGATGACCTCGCTGTGGGGGCTACTATTGGAGTCTGTTTGTTTACTAGAATGACTTCCTATATCATTTTTTCCCCCCTGATTACTGCTGCCGGTGGGTGAGCTGGTTTCCCGGTCCGGCCAGCACATCCGCCACCACCTGAACCTTACACTTTTGTCAGGCAGCTTCTGGAGCCTCTGACCGCACCAGTGAGTCAAGCTCCGATGATTACAGGCTGATTACAATTCTGGAGCCTCTGCCCGATTGCAGCAGCAAGCTCCGAAGGCTCTTTACCAGGCGTGGTGTATCGGAGCTTCAGCTCGGATGCCATTTTCGCGGTGGCACTGCCTCCTATTTTAATAGGGCTTCGCTCCTATGGCTACGCAAATCGCAGGAGAAGCTCCCCCCTGATGACACCAGGCTGCACCAGGATATCAACAAATTGGTAGCAGCCACTGAATACTCAGCTGACACATCCCTGCATGCGGCCAAGTTCGCATCCCATGCCCTCCCTGCTGCGGTAACGTCCCGCCACCTCCTTTGGCTCCGTCATTGGAGAGCAGATATGAAATCAAAATGGCAGCTGGCCTCTGCCCCATACATGGGGTCACGCCTATTCGGGGATGCGTTGGACCAGGTGCTTGTGGAAGACAGGGACAAGCGGAAGGTTCTGCCCTCCTCTTATAGGAGAGTGGATTGCCACTTTTCTCTCTACTCACAGCGGCAGCCCTTTTGGGCCAATGTCAGACCCAGCAGGTCCTATTATCACAGACCTTACCCTCAGGGATTTGATTGTCCCTCCAACAGGCCCACCTTCTGGGACCGGGGTGGGCGCCAGCTCCCATCCAAGAGACCTTTTAGAGGGGCAGAAAATCGGTCATTCCGCTGGGGTGACTGTCCAGAGTCACTTCCTATCGGCGGTTGACTCCATCACTTCTACAGCCAATGGGAATCGGAGACCACAGACACTTGGGTGCTCCAGACTGTGAGGTTAGGTCTCACCTTAGAATTCCACTCCTGCCCTCCCAACCAATTTCTGACCTGTCCATTCTCTCCAAATCTGGAAAAGAGGAGGCTGATGGACGTGGAAATCCAGCATCTATTGGAGATCCATGCCATCGAGCCGGTGCCCTTGACACAATAACAGACAGGGTTTTATTCCATTTTATTTTTTGTGCCAAAGAATTCTGGGGGCTGGAGGGGGATCTTAGACCTCAAGCAGTTGAACGAGTTTGTAGTCTATCGCAAATTCGAGACGCAGTCCCTCAGATCGATTTTAGGCTGCATTCGACTATGAGATTTGATGATGTTGCTCGACCTCAGGGAGGCATACCTCCACATTCTGATCTGTCCATCTCATCAAAGATTTTTGCGGTTCACATACACCAAGTGACATTTTCGATACCGGGCCATGCCGTTCAGCCTGTCATAGGCCCCCAGGACATTCACGAAACTTAGCTGTCGTGGCTGCTTTTCTTTGGCAAATCCCGATCAGAGTGCTCTGCTATTTGGATGATGTTCTTGTCCTGTCGTCCTCTTCAGCGCAAGCTCACAATGATCTCAATATTGTCATACAGACACTGAGCCTTCGCGGGTTTTCTCTCAACATGGAGAAAAGCCATTTGACCCCTACCACGCGCATTCTACATTTGGGTGCGGAGATAGATTCCGTCAGTGTACAGGTGTTCCTGTCTCAAGATCGTCAACTCAGCATCCGACAACTAGTGGCACATATATCTTCCCGGAGGTCGGTTCTGTTGCTTCACCTGTCCCAATTACTTGGGAAAATGATTTCCTGTATCGCGATAGTCCCATGGGCTCGCTTCCATGCACGTCCTTTGCAGTGGCTGATGCTCCCATATCAACGATGAGGACACCGCAACTGGGTCTCGATCTATCTCCCGACGGCCGGCTGTTGGTCGCTCCACTGGTGGGTGTTGCCGGTGATACAGAAAGTTTGTCCTTTTCAGGAGATACAATGGGTCCAAATAACAACAGACACCAGCCTATCCAGTTGGGGCCCTCATCACCTATCCCAGATAGCCCAGGGCCTCTGGTCCCCAACTGATCTACAGCACAACATCAACTGGTTGGAGCTGCGGGCTATTCATCTTGCCCTTCGTCACTTTCACTTGGCCGTTCCCAGGCACCACGTACTGATTCTGAGCAAAGGCGCATATGAACCATGAGGGAGGCACGCGGTCCCGGCTGCTGATGAAGAAGAGAGGTTGTTCCGATGGGTGGAAGGTCACATACTATCCCTCCGGGCAGAGCATATATCCGGTGCAAACAACGTTTGAGCCAACTGGTTGAGTCGGACTCAAATAGATCATTCACAGTGGCGCCTCAATCCAGTGACTTTCAAATGCTGTCAGACAGGTTCGGACGTCCAGTCCTTGATCTTTTTGTGACACCACAGAATGCCCAACTGCCAAGGTTCTTTGCCCGCTTCCCATGTCCAGCTGCCGAAGACTGCAACGCCCTTTGATGTCCGTGGCTGGAGGGGCTTCTCTATGCTTTTCCGCATAGAGGCAGGAGGAAGAGGAAGGAGGCAGAAGTACTCATGGTCGCTTCACATTGGCCATGCCATCACTGGTTCACGGACCTGGTGGGCCTGTCGGTGTCCCATCCCTGGAGGATTCCTCAGGACAGGGTCGCTCTCAGCCAGGGGATCATACTGCATCCAGAGCCTCAGTGGTTACAGTTGACCATCTGGCACTTGAGAGGGTCCTCCTGAGGAAGGACAACCTTTCGGGGATGGTGACATGAACTATACAGGCTTCCAGACAGCCGTCGACAACACGGCTGTATCATTCAACTTGGGTGTTCTGCATTTGGTGCGCAAGGGCACACCTGGACCCAACTAGTGCATCAGTCCCATAGGTTTTGGACTATTTGTAAGCTGACCTAGACAAGGGACTTGCCCCTAATACTCTCTGCCGCCAGGTTGTGGCCTTGGCCACCGTTTTGAACACTCCTACTGGGATACCTCTTTCTTGTCACCCAAGCGTTGCAGGGTTTTTTAAGGGGTTGACAAATTTGCATCTCCCGATCATCCATCATTATTCCTCATGGGACCTCATGCTAGTCCTTCAATCTCTCACGGCCTCCCCCTTTGAACCATTGAGTTCCACCAACAGCCTATACCCTTAAGGCCAGGCCTGTCCTGGGGAGACTGTATGCCCATTCAACTAGGGCTGCAGGTACTTCGGCTGTGTGTGCTACCCAAGTCTCCATTGGGGAGATCTGTATGGCGGCCACTTGGTCTTCATTGACATCTTTTATCCGCCATTACAAGGTAGATAGTTTTGCCTCAGCTGAGGCATCTTTTGGGAGGTGGGTGCTGGAGAAAGTGTTTCACTCCCCGGTTCCCGAGATCAGTCAGCCTCCCTCCCTGGATCACTAGCTTGGGTATATCCCATTAGTGGATTCTCCAGGAAGCGTGCTGGAGAATGGACGTTACCTTACCTGAATGTCCCTTCTCAGCACATTCCTGGAGAATCCAGCCCTCCCTTCGGCTTCCTGTGTCTGGCTGGGCCCAGGGTGTGTGTCTTTCTCTGTTTCTTTCTGCAGATCATTTCTCTGAGAGTCTACGACTTTGTGAACAAACTGGAGCTCAGACGAGTAGAGGAGGCATGGTTAAGGAAAAAAATTACACTCAGTCTCCAGCTAGGACAAGGGATTAACCCATTAGTGGATTCTCCAGGAATGTGCTGAGAAGGGACGTTCAGGTTAGACAACGTCCGTTCCAGCTAAGTTGAAACTTCTTAACATGCTCAGTTGAAAAAAAACCCTTTTGTTATTCAGCCTGAGAAAGTTCTTATTTTGCAGTTAGTTTCAGCAAGTTGGTTGTAAGGGAAAACTTCAGCATTCCATTCTTACAAAGTTGTTCTCAAAATGTAAACTAAATTAAAGAAGGTAAACCCATATTAGTTTGGCAGTGCAACAGTACTACAAAACACATAGTTCAAGTATTAGTCCAATTTATGTGGACTACAATAGGCAACATACAAATTTAATACATTATTATTAATTATTTAACATTTTCCGATCATTGCTAAAGTATTCTTTATACAGGTGTTCCTCAACTTACGACCACAATTGAGCTTAACATTTCTGTTGCTTAAGCAAGACATTTGTTAAATGAGTTTTGCTCATTTTATGACTTTTCTTGCCACAATTTTAAGTGAATCACTGCAGTTGTTAAGTTAGTAACGTGGTTGTTAAGAGACTATTGGCTTCCCCATTGATATGGAAGGTTACAGAAAGTGACCATATGACCCCAGGACACTGCAACTATCATAAATATGAATCAGTTGCCAAGTGTCTGAATTTTGATCATATGACCATGAAGATACTGCAATGATCATGTCACAAGTCATTTTTTCAATGCCGTTGAACAGTTGTAAGTCAAGGACTACCTGTATGTGGCATTTTAGTTATCTGTGTGTATATATTCAACCTAGTACACAAGCCCATAATATACCTCTTAACTTTTGTCTTGGTTTTAACCAGTGGTGAAATCCAAATTTTTTTACTACCGGTTCTGTTGGCGTAGCTTGGTGCCTATCTGTACTGGTGCCGGGTTACTAGGATCTGTTTCCATCATCTCAATAATCTGAACTTTCTGAATTTTTAGACAAGTTTATTTGATTGCATGTCTGTGGAGATTCTCATTTGTCCCTGTCACAGTTGTTCCAAAGGTGCTTTTCAAAAGGCAAGTGGACTTTCTTAGTTTTTTCTTGAAAATGTTTTGCTTCTCTTCCAAGAACCTTCAGAATTGAAGAAACTTCTTTGATAAGAAGCATAACATTTTGAAGAAAAACCTAAGAAAGCCCAGTTTATTTGATTACAGTTAAATAAATGCCTTCTTGTGTTTTAGGATGGAGATAATGGCTCACTGTACAATGCTATACGACCTCACACTGTTCCTCCACGTCTATCTTCATCTTTTAGGAGGGGTACTCAATTACAAAGCACTCACACACAATATCATAACATAGAACAGGTAAGTTGGCTTATTGAAGGAAGTATTTTCAAGCATAACTCTTCCAGTAACAAATCTCATCTAAATGTATGTAATTCAACTGAATCAGTGTAGTTAAAATTATTAGCATTTTTTAGGAAAGATAATATTCAACAGAGTTACATGATCACAGAATAATGCATAAATTTTCATTTCTTCAGAATTCCCAAGCAGATGAGATAGTAAAAATTAGAAAATACTATAAGAAAAAAGAGATTGATTCCACTGAAGCTGTGGGATCTGTCATGACCTTAAGTTAAATAGGATAGATTGTGCTCTATTTGGTGCTCTTAAGCTTCAAATTTTTGAGTCGTAATGACAGTTGTATAAGCATTTTGTGTATTGGAGTATCTAATTTGTTTATTTTGAAATACCAGTTACCATTCTTTGGCATTTTTATTAGTGAAAGTAACTGAAATGTATTGATTTAAAAAAAAAAATACTTGATTTTTAAATAATATTTTGGATTGTGTGATCTTAGTTATTGTTCTACATATGTTCCCATCCAGATCTTGATCCAGTATGGAGTTTTATTTATGCTATGAATATATTATTCACTTTCAGAATCCTATTTTGAAACTCTGTCTGCCATAAAAAGTATCAAGCCTCTTACAAGCATGGTTAATAGAGGCCATTATTTGAATGACCCATTTATTATGATAATATATCTGGGTGATCAAGCAGAATGAAAATGGTCCACAACTTCCTTCACCTACATTACTAGATTTTGATATCAGAATTTAAAAATGGAAATCTTGTTACCTGCTTAGTTCTGAATCACAGCTAGCATGTTAGAATTGTATTTTGCCTATAGTTCTGTTATTCTTATCTAGAAATACTTTCCCCTGTATAATAGGCTTACTTTTAAATACAAATACAGGATTTCTAATTAATGTTGCTAATATCAGAATTAAGATATTCTGATTTTTTTCTTCATTATTAAAACATTTTGTTAATTAGTTTAAATAATGAATTTTTAAAGAAGAGAGTACTGTAAATATGTATTTTCTTCCCTTTTTATTGTATAGGCAGCAAGGAGGCTTGACCTGAAGAAAATTGAGGTAAATAATTTAAGAAGGAAATTAATCATATTTTAAAATAACAAATATAGACATTTTTGTAATGATGGAGATGATACATGTATATTTGTTCTACTCTGAAACAAATCCTATTACTAAAAAGTGTAGCTTTACATTTTCCTTTTTTTTTGCTTGAGATTTGCAGTTACATCTAGCATCTCTGCAAATCTGAACAATCTTGAGTTGGACAATTGATAAATATTTAAATATTATGTTTAATTGATTCAGATACTATACCATTGTTACTGTTCTGATTATTTATTTAAAGCTTTCTTCAAAGGAGCAAAAAACAATACCAGAAAATCTGCCACTCCCAACAGACATATACAAGCTGAAATATCAGCAATATGAAACAGAAATGAAAGAGGGTTATAAGCAGTATTCTCAGAGAGCTGCGAAAAAGAAAATAAATAATAACCTGTTTCATGAATTTCCAGGCAAGGTAGCTGAAAAAAAGGTAACATTCATATATTACCCCAGCATAACAACTCTATCTAAAATATTGTAGGGAGATTAGCTTCACTAAAGCAAGCGTAGTGCATAAGGTATAATAAGAACAATCTAGAAGATAGTGAATAGATTTTTATTATGGACTAATGTAGGAGTTAAGTCTTCCCTCCCCTTCACAAATTCTGCTTTTTCCAACATCTGCCTATTCAACTACATTTTCCCCCTTTGAAGCTTATTGTGTTTTACTCTTTGTTTTATAGTTCCATGTTCCATTTCTTTGCATTTTAATTTGGATATAGTTGCCTGGCTAATTTGCTGTTTTCATTTTTGCCTTTGGTGATTTGTGAGTTTGCACTGATAAGGACTTGGCTTGGTCTAGGATGGTCACAGTTTCCCAGTTGAAACTGGTTAAGTCTGTCTACATCTTACGAAATTAAAAAGTTTTCAGCATGTCTTCTGAGTGCTAGTTGGTGTTCATAGATGCATTCTGCCAGTCTCTGCCTGTTTGTCTTACGTAGTGGTTGTTGCAGTTATTACACTGTCTTTGTAGATCACTTCTGTTATTTCTTATGGGGCTACTGGTCTTTCGGTTTGCTTGGAATGTTTTGAAGGGCTTTAGTTGGCTTGTGTGCTACACTGATTCCATGTGGTTGTAGTAATTTCTCAAATATGTGAATATTCAGCAATTCCTTTAGATCAGAGATAACATTAATATATTTTGCATAATGGGTTTTTATTTATTTTAGTAGAAATAGATGCTATATACAAGATTTAAGAATGTCTCAAGATCTCAGTATTTATATTCTTCTGAAATTTTTTTTTTTTTAAATTCCATTTATACCCCGCCCTTCTCCGGAGACTCAGGGCGGCTTACAACTTTTATGAGCACAACTTAATGTTGAGAATTGAGAACTTAGATATAGGAAATATGTATATTTCTGTGCACATTTTAGCAGCAAGGAATTAACATGAAATAAATAGTAGTGATAATACTCACTGGAATCACCAGTTTCATCCAAATATTATGTTTTGTTCCCATATAGGATTTACAACCGGAAAAACAAAGACTGGATGAATTCACAGTTCTTGATGAGAAAGCCCTTTTACAGCAGGGTTATACAAACAAACCATATACTATGCAGCATAGTATAAGAAAATTTGATGTTGTAAGTTTAGTAGGCTAAATTAAAGTGCTAGAAAATTAGCATATATTGTTATAGCTAAGCAATGTAAATAAATAAAATTAACCCAATATAACCTGGTATAGCGCCCTTCTAGCTTAAATGCATAGATAATGATTTTTTTATTGTACACAGATGAAATGGAGCCAGCCTGGTCTACTGCTTAAGGGTCCAGGCTAGAAAATGAAATATTGTGAGTTCTAGTACCATTTTATCCATGAAAGCCAGATGGGTAACTTTGGACCAGTCTCTCTCTCTCTCACCCAACCCACCTCAAAGGATTGTTGTTGTAGGGAAATTAGGAGGAAGAAGATATATTGAATATTTGCCTGCTTGAGTTATTTTAAAATAATAAAAATGGGATGCAAATAAATAAAATGGTACTGCTATTGAAACTATTTTCAGTTCTTACTATTTTTATTTTCCATTAAGAATTTAAACAAAACATTATTTAAACAATTCGAAACTTTTGAGTTTAATATGTATCAAGATAACTTATAGAAATAAGTTAAGAGAATTGTTAAAGTAGTAGACATGCAATATATATTAATATTAAGAATAAATAAATAAATAATGAATATAGCTGTAAATTTTAATTATTATTGCACAAGACATTTATACCCAGACGACACACTGTTTAATGGAAGATGGATTGTTTGTATTAAAATAGAATTTTAAATTTTAAATTTAAAAAAAAAGATGGCATAGAACCAGTTTCATGTCAGTATGTTCATGTTCATGCATGGTTTGATGGCTGAATTGATACCAAGAAATATTTCTTTATTTATTAGATTTATCGTCCCCCTTTCATGTAGGAAAGCAAGGCAGCGTGCAAAGTGCTATGTCTTATTTCTCTTCAAAAAAGCTTTGTGAGGTGGTTTTCAGAAAGGTGGTTTTCCAGAGGTTTTCTATGTATGTGGGTAGACTAGAATCTGAGTTTCCTGGTACAGCTTTTTAACAACTACACAATGAGTAAATTTTACTTTAGTTATAGTTTAGGATAAATAATTATGTCTGACTCCAATTTGAAACAAAAGTAATATTATTTTTATAATTTCCTTTTGATGAAATCTGCCCATATTGTAGCTGTTTACATTAAACCCAATTAAATAAAAATGATGGTTTTTCCCCCCTAGATTAAGATTCTGCATTATTTGTAAAACCTTATAACAAGGTAGTGTTTTATATCTGTTTTATTTTTAAAATAACAGTCTCACTGCTTCTTGTTAAGAGTGCTAAATCCTATGGTTTATTACACTTGTAGCAATACTGTTGAAAGTATTTAAATGGCACTTTTATTCTGTTCAATGGTTACTTTGCAGGAAGAAGTAGCAGCAGAAAGAAAAAAACAAGCTGTGGTAGAACAAGTGATGTTAGATCAATTGTGTAGGTAAGATAATAAAATGCTAATTACTGGTAAGTAGCTAGAAAAGTATTAATATATAGCAGGGCTATGTATTTCCTTTAAAAAAGATGGTTCACAACAAGCAGAAGTACATACAAAGTTGTTAAATCATTAAAGTAGCCCCTTTTTTCTCATAATATTGTGGTTGCTTCTGGTCATCTTACATATATAGTTGATTTACTATATTACTTGAAATAACTTGAGCAGCAAACAGATTATGAGGGGACCAAAAAAGATTTTAAATATGTTGGGAAAATTTGTTCTGTTTCTCCCCATCCTCCCACAAGTCATCTGTTGTATGTTGATTTATTTACTTTATAGTTCTCTGAACATCAAAGTTTAGTGGATCAGTGAATATGACAACTGTTTGGGGAAGTAAATCGTGAGATCAAATAATTGGTTATAAAGGGGAGTTAAAAGGCAACAGTATTGCTTATTGTTTCCATTATGGAAACTTGGTGGGATGAAATTCACAAATGGAATTTGGGGTTTTACTGAGTAGATTGATAGATCTTTATAGAAATGAATTGTTCATATTATTATGAAAAAGCAAAAAGTTGTGATTTGATGTTAATCAGGGGTGAAATCCAGCAGGTTTTGACAGGTTCCGGAGAACTGCTAGTGGAAATTTTGAGTAATTTGGAGAACCGGCAAATACCACCTTTGGCTGGCCCCAGAGTGGGGGGAGAATGGAGATTTTGCAATATCCTTCCCTCAGGAGTGGGCAGGGAATGGGGATTTTGCAGTATCCTTCTTCTGGAGTGAAGTGGAAATGGAGATTTTGCAGTATCCTTCCCCTGCCACACCCACCAAGCCACACCATGCCCACCAAGACAGAACCGGTAGTAAAAAAAATTAGATTTCGCCACTGATGTTAGCCTTTTAATATTTAATATTAATATTTTACTGTAACAGAGTCGGAAGTCAATGCTTCTTTTTCTTTCTTATTTTTCCTTACTTCTCTTTCCCCTTTCCCCACCCCAATGCTTTTCTATTTACTTTGTATTTTATAATACTTTATAAGCGGAGGTGAAATCCAGCAGATTCTGACAGGTTCTGGAGAACTGGTAGCGAAAATTTTGAGCCGTTCGAATAACCGGTAGTGGAAATTTTGAGTAGTTTGGAGAACTGGCAAATACCACCTCTGGCTGGTCCCAGAGTGGGGTAGGAATGGAGATTTTGCAGTAACCTTCCCCTGGAATGGGGTGGGAATGGAGATTTTGCAGTATCCTTCTCCTGCCACGCCCACCAAGCAACACCACATCCTCCAAGCTACGCCCACAGAACCGGTAGTAAAAAAATTTGGATTTCACCACTGTTTATAACTCAGTAAAATGATTTACTTGGAATAGAAAACTAGAGGGATTTAAATTATTAAAAGAAACAGACCAAATAAAAGAGGGGGTGGAGTTGTATTATATATAAGAAATAACTATATCTCTATAGAGCATAAAATGATAAAAACTGTCTTGAATGCATATTGGGTCAATATTAAAAAAAAAGGGGGGGAATGACATTGCCATAGACATATACTACAGGCCACCCAACCAAACAGAAAAAAATAGATGATTTTTTTACTAGTCACTTAACTAAGGTATGTAGGAAGCATATCACAATAGTAATGGAGGTCTTTACTTCCCTGACATCAACTGGGAGACAAACTCTGTACTAAGTAGAAAATAAAACAGGCTCCTGACAAACGTAGCAGACAACTTTGTCTCCCAAAAAGCAGAGAAGGGAACTAGGGAACCAGCCATATTGGACTTAGTTCTCAATAACAGAGATGAAATGATAGGCGTTGAAGCTATAGGGGTGGGGGGGAAGTGATCATGCAATATTGAAATTCAAGATAATATGCAAGCACAAACAATAGAACAAAATGAAACTAGAGTCTTGGGATTTAAGAGAGCTACCATAATTTCAATAAACTTAAAGAGAGCTTGGGATGGATTTCATGAATCAGACTCCTCAAGGGGAAAACAACCCAAGAAGCTCTGGAAACTTTGAAAAGTGAGATTATAAAAGCTCAGTCTAACATAATATCAATGAAGAAGAAAAATAACAGCTCTCAAAAGAAACCAGTGTGGCTGCATAAAGAACTCTCTGATAAATTGAAAGAAAAAAAAGGACATAACTAAAGCAGATTATCAGCAAAGAGCCCATGCCTGCAAAGATGATGTGAGGAAAGTGAAGGCTTAAAATGAACTAAG
>JANHFM010006042.1:42932-55810 GCA_032468115.1 Grayia smithii | reverse complement strand
CTAACTCTGTAAACCGCTTAGAGAGGGCTGTAAAAGCACTATGAAGTGGTATATAAGTCTAAGTGCTATTGCTAAGTGCTATTAAGTGCATGCTACTAAATTTCAATTCCTAAGTATTATGGTAGGGTTGTGTTGATCCAAGATATTTATTCACAGGGACAGCTAGAATGTTATAGAGAAATTATTTTGCATGATTAATGGGATAGAGATGTAAATCTAGAAGCAGCTACCTAAAGAAATATCCTCATCATAATCACCATCACATTTATGTTTCCTTCAGTGTTAAGGTAGTCAGTCATTTAATCTTTGAAACCATTAAATATTCTACCAAAGTGTTCAGGTTCTCTGTGTTGTTGTCACCTGTAGGTAAGTGTTACTTTTGCTGCTCTTATCACATCAAATTAGATGCTCCTATTTTGGTGTAATTAGCATGTAAAGGGAAAAGAAGGAGATGATACTTTCTTTAGAGCGTTTTTGTATCTTTTTAATTTTTGGAGGATTGTTCTTAATGATTGTGGCAATTACATTATCCAAAGAAAGAATTGCAAAAGATCCCTGCCACGAACAGTAATTGCTGAGAGTGGTGCTGAAAGGACAGCTCTCTTCCTCCGTTGTCTCTTAAAAAGAGAAGCAAAGCGAGGAGCGGCGTTTCTAGTTCACCTTGGAGTCATAGCAGGGGCCAGTTGAAGAGTCGCCTGCTTAAAGCAGCAGTGAGCCCTTCCTTTGCTGGGAGCCCATTCTGTCGATACGCTTTCCATCCCCCATGTTTTTGTGGTGGTTTTTCTCTGCCTGATGCTAAAGCGTCTCATCTATTTTGCACAAGGACAGAAGATAGGTTTCCTAGCAGCAGGTGGGGGTTGCTTTTATTGCGTTCGGAGCTGGCAGTCAAGGACGCTGGAATGGCCACCTGAAGATGGACGGAAAAGCCGCGCAAGGAGGAATTATTCGTTTGATACGGACACAGAAGGAGTCTGGAGGCAACTGAGAAAGGACAAAGAGCGGCTGGAACGTGAAGAAAAGCCTCTTTCTCTCCGTGATTAAGGTATTGAGATGGATGTGAAAATAAGGGGGAGGGGAGCGCCACCACAGGATGTTTCTGTTAATCAATTGACAAATAAAATCTGGTGAAGATGTTGGTCATAGGAATCTGCTGGTAAGGTTATATTGGTTCTATTTAGGGTGTGCCCACCGATCGACTTGCTGGGGAGGGGCGTAAAGACTGTTTTTGTCACCAGTCAAGCTCTGGTGTCTTCTGGAGGTATTTTTTTTTTAAATTAGAAGATGGACAGATGACACCTTTTAGTTTAAACAACTTGATCTCAAGAATTCCAAAGGGGAAATATGAATAAGGTTGACCAAGCTGACGGCTGCTAAAGGGAAACAGCGTTTTAGGCTCTGCCTGTATTGGAATGGGTGGGCGGGTGCACATTTATAGGAAGAGTCCAGACCATCATTGGAACAGGAAGGAGGGGAGGAGACAGAGATGAGGGAAAGAATCCACCTGATAATAAGCTAAAAGGATGCTTTTGCAGGAGTGTGAGGATCCTGCGCTGAATTTTGCTCAGGACAATAGCTATTAGGAGTGCCAGGTTTGTTCTTGAGACGTTATAGAGTAACTTTCTCGTTGCTGAGGTCCAATAACCTGCCTGCTCTCCCCAGTTTGGAAAGAACTTTGAAGGAGCAAATTAGGAGATGCGGTAAGAGATTGATTTTGGTCCAGGATAAGAGTGTGGAACGGAAAAATAAGGGAAAGGGAAAAGGAAGATTCCAGAGTGGGACGATTTCCCTGTGGGTACAAGCAGGATTCCAAAGGAGGTGTCTTAAGTTGGAAAAAGGGCTCCCAGTGCTATGGCTCTGGGATTGTTCTTGTCCCCGGGTGTGGGCCCTTCCTTTAAGATCCCTTCCCTTTCCCCATAGGGACGCCTTGGAAAGAGGTTCCTTTCTCCTCCCACACCCCGCTGGATTCCTTAGTACTCTGTTGTCTTTTCCACAGGCGGCCTTAAAATAAGCGCCCTGCACATTGCCTGTCTCTTCTCTCCTTCTCGCCCGCAGTCATGTCTGAGTCACAGAGATGGGGAAGCTCGAGGATAACGAGAGGGTGATCCTCAACGTCGGGGGCACCAGGCACGAGACCTACCGGAGCACCCTGAAAACGCTGCCGGGCACCCGGCTGGCTCTGCTCGCCTGCCAGTCCCAAGGCGACTCCCCTGGCGGCGGAGAGGAGCACCACCAGCCGCCGCTTCTGCCCGCCCCCAACCCGGCCCCCAACCCTGGAGGCGGCGGCAGCGGCGGACCCCTGGATATCGTGGGCGGGAGCGGCTGGAGTTCGCGCGCCAATGGCGGCGGCATCACACGTGGCGGGAGCGGCGCGTGCTGCGAATTCTTCTTCGACCGCCACCCGGGGGTCTTCGCATACGTGCTCAACTACTACCGCACCGGGAAGTTGCACTGTCCCGCCGACGTGTGCGGGCCGCTCTTCGAGGAAGAGCTGGCTTTCTGGGGCATCGACGAGACCGACGTGGAGCCCTGTTGTTGGATGACCTACAGGCAGCATCGCGACGCTGAGGAGGCGCTGGACATCTTCGAGGCGCCCGACCTGATCACCGGCGAGCCACCTGGCGACCCCGACGATGACGAGTTAGCCGCCAAGCGCTTGGGCATCGAGGACGTGGGTGCTCTGGGCGCCTCCTCGTCTTCCTCTGCTAACGGGTCCCCTCTTGACGGAAACGGCGGCCGCTGGAAGAGGCTCCAACCGCGCATGTGGGCGCTCTTCGAGGACCCCTATTCTTCCCGCGCCGCCAGGGTAAGCGAGAAGAGCCGGGGAAGGAGGGAGAGCGCACCTAGACAGAGAGTAGGAAGCGCTCCTAATCTTTGAAAGGCCCCTGCTACATCATCCTACATGTGCTTGTTCAAAAGAATCTCCTGAAGGAAATAGAGTTGGAACTTTTACTGTCTTTATTTTATATATCACCATCACAACCACCATAAGAAGCACTTTAGTGTAACTTTCCCTAGTGTGGTTTCTGCCCAAAATCTAGCCAGTTTGGGGAAGGCTGCCTTTCCCCTTCCCCCACATTTCATGTAAGGCAGATCAAGGCTTATAATGGTGATTGGATGTTGCATTGGCACAGGTAAGTTTCTTGCCAGCATATACATCTCAGGTAAACAAGCTCTTGCCATGTACATTAGACTCATATATCTGTGGCTATAGCAGCTGAAATAGTGATATACTAACATTACACAAAATAGGCCTGGGTGCACGTTATTTTGGTATCCAGATGTTGCACAATACTTGTCCTGTTGTAGTAAGTGAGTATGAAATTAGAAGGTAGACCTGTCATACAAAGGGAGAGTAACCCAAAGTCCCATTCCCTATTGAAGAGTACATAAAGTACATTGCACAGAAGCCCAAATTCTTACATCTGTATATTTGTCATTATCGTTTCCCTAATAGCTCAGATTGACCTACCGGTATGTTTGTCAAGTTTTTTTGTATGAATAGATCATCTGTCCATTCTTTTTTAAAAAATGACAGTTGTTAG
Organism: Grayia smithii; assembly: GCA_032468115.1. NCBI lineage: Eukaryota > Metazoa > Chordata > Lepidosauria > Squamata > Grayiidae > Grayia > Grayia smithii. The sequence goes on along the minus strand of JANHFM010006042.1, from coordinate 52,268 downwards.
ATGTAGGAATATGTTGAAGTCTGGATTTCTCTTGTGTATGAAAAGGTGGCACCTTATAAAGGAAATGACTTAGTTTTCTGGTATCCCGAAAATCAGGTGTGTAAAAGAGAACACTGTTTATAAGAGATACTGTGAGAAAAGTCTTAATAATAAAAACTGGCATGAAGCTATGTAATGTTTCACTTTCTATGTGTTTAAATAACTAAGTTGGGAAACTTTAGAAGAATTTATAGGTCTGTCCACTGAAGTAAGCCTAAATGGGATTAGAGTGTCAAGTGTGTAACAAATAGCATTATCTGATCCCCCCCCAGCCCAGATGTTGCCCACCTAGTAGTTCGAAAGCATGCAAATGCGAGTAGATTAATAGGTATCATTTTGGTGGGAAGGTAACAGAGTTCCATATGCCTTTAGTACATAGCCATGCTCACCATATTACCATGGAAAATGTCTTCGGACAACACTTGCTCCCTTGGCCAAGAAACGGAGATGAACACTACCCTAGAGTCAGGCACAACTGGACAGGGAAACCTTTACTGCAACAAAGCCTTTGATCCTCTGTAGAATACCTTATACTAGGAAAAAATCCCAGCAAAAAGGAATAAGTTACATCTACACAGAATTGAACTGAAATCCTGTAGAATAGCTATGTCAGGGAAGTAGAATAGAATGGGTAGTTTATACCTTGTAGATCGGTCATTATAACTGGCTAGCACACTTTTGAATAAACATCCAGTGATAAAAATGCAAATATGCCAAATAAAGTAACAATCAATTTATGAATCAGAACAAAGTGGCAAGCGTTTTCCTGAATTATTTGAAATAAGTACTTCTTCTAAAACGATCCATAGAAAGCTAGAGAAACATTCTGTATTACCCTCTGCCTCTAAACTGGATCTCGGTGTGATGATATATGTTTGTTCGGATGCATTAAAATGTTGAATCCCAATGTGTAGTGTGAAAATAATAACCACTATTTTAGGTTATTTAATGGATTAAAACTTTCATGGAAAGAAAATGCTACCTCTATCTAGAAATCTGTTTAGAGGCAGTTTATTTTGGATATTAATTACTGAGGTCCAAATGACAATGGAGGACTTTTCTAGGAACAAGAAATCAAAAGAATATGACTTGGTATTGAACATTATTTTATATTAATTCAATTTCAGAAAGTTGCACAGAGGAAAAAGCCAGGAGAAACAAAATAAAACAAAAAATGTGACCATTTATGTATTAAAAGACATATTAATATAGAAAGGTTAACCCTTGATAATATTATAGCAGTTAAGCAGTTAAATTACAGGTTAGTTTTGTAATTAAACCAAAAAGTTAAAATAATTTCACTTCCACTTTATTGTCATAGTTAGTTAGGTAATGTTATTTCTGAATTTCAACTGATATTTCTGTTTCATTCACTCTATACTATAGTTGGGACTGTGAACTTTAGTACTTCATTCCTCTACCTTGTAATGGAGAGATGGACTTCTGGATGTATGTAAACTAACTGTCTATTGGAAAAGACCCTCACTGGGAAGGTTGTCTCAAGGGAAGAGTGGTGTGGGTGGGAAAATGCAGTTTTAGTTATATTAAAAGCCACCACTTATACAAAAGACTTCTAGGTATAGTAAATTTGTCTCAAGCTCACTTGTTCTAAGTGTAAGTGATAGTGATGTAAGTCAGTGGTTTCACTAATCTAATCTCATCAATTTGCCTGTTGCATTTTTCTGGTACTGTAAAATAATTTTCTTTCAGAAATATCTGAACTTCACTATAGAGAGACAAGGTATAGAATAAGTGGTCCCATTTTTTTCAGACTGTGGTTAGGATGGCTGGAGACCTACTGTGGTGACCTAAGACTGAAGTGTTCTAAAGTGTGTGTGTGTATATAAGTATGTGTGTGTGTGTGTATATATATGTGTGTGTGTGTGTGTGTGTGTGTACATACATACATACACAAATTTTTGTACTATCGTTCTTTGGATTGCATTTATTTTTATATATTTAATACTGTATTCTTTTAATTCTGTAAACCGCCCCGAGTCCTTCGGGAGAAGGCGGCATATAAATGCAATAAATATCAAACAACATCAACATCAAACACACATCCACCATTGCATGATATGAATAGAACTTTTAGATTACTAAAGTATACTTTTCAAAAATACCATATATACATAAGAAATAGATATGTGTAGTTATCAAGCTTGATACCTGGTGACTATATGGACACATCCATAGTTTTCTTGGTAATAATACAATATAGAATCTATTCCATTGACTTTTGGGGGAAATATAGTTGGGTTTTAGATCCTAGTCTACAGTCTTAAAAATCCCTGGAAGTGCCCTATCCAAAGCTAATTTCAAGTCACAGGTATAAAGTCAATTATGTATTGTTATTTTCTGAGGTATATTGGATATAATAGCTTGGAAAGAATACCATAAAATGTTGCTATTAAATTATAGATAATTGTATTGCTGTCTATTAGCATGATAAATAAAATAGTTCAACAATATGAGAAAGAATGAAGCATACTTTTTTAAAAAGTATATGAATCTCACTAAAAAGTACGTGATAATAAAATTACTTAGAAGTTTGATAATCCCAATCAGTATTACGTGTTGGTTGAATTAGAATTGTGCCTAATTTCAGGTAGACTTTTGATTGTGAGTTGCTCGGAGTTGGCTGGAAGATGGGAAACTATATACCGTAAATTTTTAAATAAATAAATACCATTCTTCTTTAACCAACAACTTCCAGAAATCCTGGCATATAATTTCTACCATTCAAAGATAAAAATATGTGAAAATTATTAAACTGGAAAGGGTTGGTTGATATAGTTCTTGCTCCTCCATGATATAATGCTGAATTTCTTTCTTCATCAGGAACTGTATTTTATAAATATGTTTTTATAATATATAGACATATGCTTAAAATTTTAAGAAATGTATCAGAAGATTTTCATTCAGTTTTCCTTCCTTATATCCAAGTCCTATTTTCACATAACTATCTTTGTTTCTGCCTTGATTTAATTTCTAGATCCACAAAGATTCCTATATTAATATTAATCCTAAATACATTAACTGGAGAATAAATAGTGAACTCAGAGGGATGTGGTTTTGAATAAGCAGATTTAGATTGCTATTTATATTGACATAAAAGATTTGTGAGATCTAGTTTAATGTATGGTTGTAGCACTAACCTAGAAACCTAGAAACTCATGTGGGATCATGTGTTCTAGTCCTGCCTAAGACACAAAACCAATTAGGTAATCTTGAACCAATCTCATCCCTGGGAAGCAGGAACTGGCAAACCACTTCAAAAAAACTTGTCAAAAAATAGTATGCATTTGTCAGACTGCTGCCAAATATCAATGACTTGCAGGCACACACAAAAAAGTTATATTGTGTGAACCCTTGATTCACAAAATGATTTGTGATATAATTTCTATTACATGTAAAAAGAAAGGAACATGTGATTACAGTATACAGAATTTAAAATTTCCTTTTTTCCTGTTTTGAATATGATATTAAACTTTTAAAGTTAAAAAAAAAATATGTAGCTACAGTCATCTATATCAGATCTCCTTCACTTAATCTATATGATTGGTATTTTCTTTTCTAAAGCAATCACAAAGGAAGGGAATGAACATCTTGAATCATATGAAATTTATTGCTACATTTGCCAGAGGTAGATGATGCTATTAAGGTTCATGTGATCAGTGAGATTCACCTCAAACAGATTTGAGGCATGGAAGAGTTCTACAGTGAGAATGATTTTAAATAGCAATCAAGCAATACATTTCATCTGTACCTAGATAAAACAAATAATTAATCTCCATGCTTCATACAAGTATTTAATATATTATTTTTTTCTATAGAATAGAATAGAATAGAATAGAATAGAATAGAATAGAATAGAATAGAATTCTTTATTGGTCAAGTGTGATTGGACATACAAGGAATTTGTCTTGGTGCATACGCGCTCGGTTTACATAAAAGAAAAGATACATTCATCAAGAATCATAAGGCACAACACTTAATGATAGTCATAGGGAATAAATAAGCAATCCAATCATATTAGGAAACAGTCAATGTAAATCTTAAGGATATCAGCAAAACGTCATACAGTTATAAGTGGAAGGAGATGAGTGAATTAAGATTAAAAAGCTGTGAGTAGAGCAAAATGGGAAAATCAGAAGGCGATTCAGTAGGGTATGGGAAAGATGACCAAGCTGAAACACAATCTCAGTTTTAAAAATAATTATTTGCTAAATCTTACTCCAGTAAACTTACAGTGATTTTTTTGGAGGTAAGGCATATAGACCTCTGAATCTCTGAACTTACTCCAGTTCATTAGCATTTAACTTCAAGAGCAATTGCTGCATAATTTTTCCTGCTCTGCATAAAGGCTTGATCTTTAGAGTTTTGAAGAGATTCCTGCAAGGTACTGAGAACCCTCCACTCTCTCAAAAATCAGTACAATAAGACCTTAGCCTTTTTTATTAGCATTCTGTACTCCCTCCTTCCCATCCCCAGCCCTCAATGTTAAGATGTTGAAAAAGTCCAGTAAATATTCACATACAGCCTGAATAAAAAGATAAGGGTTTAGCATGACAACTTATTTATCTGAAAGATATCCTTAAAGATTGACTGAATCCTGTCAGGACTGCTACAGCCTTACAGAAACTGTTTATTTCTATGATCTTTGCTGGAACAAAGTTTGCTGAAATATCTTATTTTAGCTGGAAGCCTCCTCTCACAGGGAAGCTGAGCATTAGTGTAGCAGCAGGTTAAATTCCTACTGAGTACCAGTATTTCAAGTTGATTTATCGTATTTTTCCCATGACCCGTTTCTTTTATTTATTTATTTATGTGGTAAATCAGCAAAAGACAAACAAACATCTTATATCTGTTATCATTTACTGCCAAAGGTATCCAAATGCATCCTTTTGAGATTGGGATTCTTTAAAGAATTCAAATGGTAAATATTAGATAATTTAAAAAATGCTTTACCAGATTGCATAGTCTGAATGGCTTAAAATGGCATTTGCATGTCATCTGACATGTTATACTACCTGAATACAGATATATGTAAAAAACCCTTTTGACCACAATCAGTGGCCCAATTGTTATTTTGATTATCTTTGGAAAACTGGTCAGAATCCCCTACCTAGCTTTGTTTGTAGAATGTGGTGGTATAAACGAAGGTTGCTGTTCAGGGGTGAAATCCAGCAGGTTCTGACAGGTTCTGGAGAACCAGCAGCGGAAATTTTGAGTAGTTTGTAGAACCAACAAATATCACCTCTAGGTGGCCGCTGAGTGGGAAGGGAGATTTTGCAATATTCTTCCCCCCAGAAGTGGGGAGGGAATGGGGATTTTGCAGTATCCTTCCCCTGGAGTGGGGTGGAAATTGAGATTTTGCAGTATCCTTTCCCTGCCACGCCCACCAAGCCACACCCACAGAACTGATAGTAAAAAAATTGAATTTCACCACTGCTGCTGTTGGCTTTCTGGCTGGCATTTCTGACAATTTTATTTTGTTTTTTTAATAGAAGAGTTTTCAATCTTGGAGGGGTGAAAAAATGTTCTACAGATGAACTATGTATATTCGTGAAAAATCTGAATGGAGTACCAAAATGCATAATCCTACCTGCCTATACTGTAGCTCTAAAAGCTGGGTTTTTTTTCCTGAGGTATGTAATGATGGTCATATTATTTGTCTATTACCTGGCAAAAGGTAGCTATAGAAGGACAAGTGTCCTGGACTGAAAATGATGAAGAAAAGGCCAAGGGTATTTCTAGCTAGGGCAGTCTTAAATGTTATTGCAGGTTTGGATAATCCCTCCTCCCCAATTTCTTTTTGTAGTTAGACTACATACTGTATTCTATTAGCTTCAGCAACCATAGATATTTATAAAACAACATGGAAACTGTAGTTAAGTATTGTTTTACAGGACCAGGGTACATACTTGTGTTCTAATGGAATTAATGCAACATTTTGCTATTTAACTAATAAAGCTAAGAATTTTGAGTGTTTTGTGACCTTCTACCTACTGTAGCATATGACCCATCCAAATTGATTGTTGTCTTTTCAAAACATGATACTGATATCGCCACTATTTTATTTTTTCTAGTCAATTACTTTCCAGCACATAACTATAAAAATCCTTAAGTGCTTTTAAATTACCAAACTAAATAATTTTTCAGTAGAATGATACTGCTGGCACTTACGTTGTTGTGACTCACTTTGACTAGGCGAATGCTTTGATTAGATTCAGTTTAATTATGATATCAGCTAGATTTATGCACTTATACAGACAACTTCTTGTAACCATATAAAGTTTAGAAAGTAAATATATCCAATCCCCTCCTCCCCAGGGAAAGCCAAACATTAGCTGAGCTTAATTCCAGTTCGTGTTCATCCCAGCAGCAAATCACTGCTAATAGAATCCATGATAGAATTGTCTACGAATAGTAGCCTAGTATAAAGAAAACTACAGGCTATAGAAAGAATCATTTCCTCCTTAGCTAGTGGTACATGAATAGATCAGTAAGTTTCTCTTTTTCCAGGTTGATTAAAAATGATAAAATATCAACGGGGAGAACTTTGCAAATATTGTTTAATGTGTGTGTGCGCATTTTGATATTCATACTAATAATAGATGTATCTATTTGCAGGTAAAAAGCCAAGATGAAACTTTTTAAATAAATAAATAAATAAATAAATAAACAAATAAATAAATAATCCTATCTCAAAGAAATTTTCATTCATTTCCACCTCATCCATCTATTTCCCAATCCAGTCATTCCCTTGCCCCTCCTTCCCTCCCTTCTTCCTCATATTCTAGAGAGAGATATGTTCTGTCCAGATTTAGTAATAAGTAATTGAAGCCACATTAAAATGGCTGTTCTTCTTCAGTGTTAGGCTAACAAATAATTCAAGCTGAATTTAAAATGTACATGACTACATTCAGCTTTTGAAAATTATATTTTTTATAGGAGAATAGAAAAGCCTGAACCTTTTAATTCTATCTCTTCCCCAGAATTTATTTCCTCTCTGGTATATAATGTCACCTAAGAATATATCATTCCTACAGTATGAGGTTTAAGTATGTTTGTAAATGAGTTGCAGAGCAGGAGGGTGGATGGGGGGGGGGAGGTTTTGAGTAGTGTTGAAAACAGTCATTTTTACAAGAATGGCACAGTGTCTTAACAAGTCATTATCAGAACAATACATTTTATGGCTTTGCTTCAGATAATGTAGCATCTATCATAAAACTTTGCAGAGTTAGTATTACCCTACCAGCAATACATCATCTAGTTGTAAATAAGGACAAAAGAAATATTTTAAGAGGATATAGCAAGGAGGAGAAGAACAGTACATGCTTTGAACCACAAAGCCACTTAACACACTTAAAACATATTTAAGTGGATGGTATGGCTTGATTTGTCACCTCTGAATAAAAATGGAAGTCAAATTTCATTTTCAGTGAAATTGCTTTTAATTTTATTATCAAATAATGTAGAGTAATTTATCAAGCAAGCATTTCTGCTGAGGTGAAGAAGCTTTTTGGTTTTTTTACTTATGGTTAAAATGTAAGATGCATTAGGCTCATTAGTGTTTCTTCTTTGCAATCAAGAAGAGAGGGATGTATAACAACATCTTTCTCCATCCCCCACCCCAAATTGCTATAGACTAAGGAAGAAATTCATTTTGGTACTGTAAAAGCTTAAATTGAATGGCTTTGGGATCAAAAGTAGGGCCTTCGGTGGCACATCTAATTAATGCTAATTGCTAAGCACATTGGCTTGTGCTTAATTGTAAGCCGCCCTGAGTCTCTGGAGAAGGGCGGGATATAAATGGGATTAAAAAAAAAATGCAATAAACTAGTAGTACAGGTAGTCCTCAATTTACAACCAGTTATTTAACAACTATCTGAAATTACAACAGTTCTCCTGTGGTGGAGGTAGCACCCAGGCATGGGGTTCACCTCGTCTACTAGCTGATTGGACTGAGTCTGTCAGAGAATACGCCTCCTTTACCAATGGTTCCCAGCTTTTGACTCAGTCCATCAGCTAGGACAGACGTGTCAAAGAATTGTTCCATTGCCTTTTTGAGCAGAATATCGGAATTTCCAGAGCGACAAACAGCAGCGGACTTCATTCCACCCAGCCGGCTCCTGGTCTACCGATAGAGCCACTGGGGATTGCCAGCATGAAGAGCTTTGGCTCAGGCCCACTGAAGGCTGCTGGAGTCGCCTCAGGTAGCGTGCAAGCAGTTAGTGTGACTGAGTCTAGCTCCACGCCACTAACCACCACGATCTCGAAAAGGCGCCTTCAGCTCCAGCACAGCTTCAGAGATTGGTCCATGCTGCTGGAAGCGCTGAGGCTGTCAAACGGGCTGTCAGTTACAAAAGGGCATGAAATGGGCTGTTACTCTCACTGCAGAGCAATCGCCCTAAAAGCACTATACCTTCCTCCCTTTGAAAACGGGAGTGACTGGAGTCCCTGCCCATATCCCAGGCAGACTCTGCCCGGGATACGGGACTGTGTTGGCAGCAGAGCTCTTCAACAAGCGTGTCTGCCTGTCAGTTCACATTTAAAATGGTGGATGCAGCCGCAAAGGGAGGACTGCTGAGGGGACAGCAAGCATACCGGCAGCCACCCGAAGCCCTGAACTGAGTTCCTCCACTGGAAAGGCGATGAAGGGCACATCTAAAATGGAGAAAAAGGCTGCAGTGCCTCATAAGAGCTCCAAGGTGGCTGAAAAATATGCGCACCAGCGAGAGAGAGCTCTAGATAAGTTATGCACCAGAGAGGCAGCCAAAAAGAACCTGCAAGCAATCCCCAAGGGTGTAGTGACAGTTTCCTGCCATTACTATGATCCATTGTCGGAACAGCGAGCCAAGCCTAGACAGACTACTAGGCTGTACTAAGCATGACTTGTCCCCAGGGGGAGCTGCAGAGCAGTTTTCTCCACAGGAATTTGACTTGCCTATTGGCAATGCAGATGACGTGGGTTCCCTGTCAGATTTCACTACAACATTAGCTCCTTCTGAATACTCAGGTGAGAGAGCCAGAACTGTACCTGAAGCGACCTTCATCCCAGCAGCAGCAGGTCTTCACTCAGGGGTGGGGACAGAGAGAGACCCTGGGGTTGATGGTGGGGCTGGGCTGGGCCTTCACGTTGGGTGTGGGTTTGGGACAGGGGGTCCCCTCAGGGGTCCCAGCGGGTGGTGGGTGCTGCTGGGAGGGGGCAGTGGCTCAGGGTGGGCACTGCTCACTGCCCACCCTCTCTCTCCCCAGATTTACTCCCCTGATCACTCTAGCAATAACTTC
>JANHFM010006042.1:26619-42832 GCA_032468115.1 Grayia smithii | reverse complement strand
AAAAAAGGTTCCAACAATCGAGCGGCACAGCTGTGATCATCAGAATCTTTTTATTATTATTATTTTTAAAGCATTTTTTACTACCTATTCACCGAAACTGGTAGTAAAAAAATGCTTTAAAAAGTAAAAAAAAAAAGGTTCCCACAATCAGGTGTGACAATCAGCTGTGCCATGTGATCGTTGGAACTTCTTTTTTTACCTTTTTAAAGCATTTTTTTACTACCGGTTCGCTCAAACCAGAAGTTGTTATCACTACCAGTTTCACCTCTGGGTTGCAGTGTCCTGGGGTCATGTGATCATCTTTTGCAACATTCTGACAAGCAAAGTCAATGGGGAAGCTAAACTCACTTAACAATCGTGTTACTAAGTTAACAACTGCATAAAAACTGTGGTCATAAAATGGGGCAAAGCTCACAACTACCTTGCTTAACAACAAAAATTTGTGCTTGTAAGTCAGTTGTGCTTGTAAGTCAAGGACTACCTACCTGTACTAACTGTACCTTTTTGTTTCTTTCCATGCTTAACTCTTGATCATTTCATTTCTCTCTCTATTCACAAGCAGCTTTCACACAGAGCATTTTTGAGACAGAACAGACAAAGAAAGCCTCTATTACATACCTGGCTTAGCGCTTGATGTATATTTGCTGAGCTTAGACGAATGAATCTTTATGGATGAGCAGCTGTTTGCACACATAGGCGTCCCTGTGATTTGAACATTCAGCTGCACAGATGGCTTTATTCAGTGAAATTCTAAGCTGCTTCCATTAGAGATACTCAGGTGGAACCTACATCTACTGCTTAAAATATTTTTATGAAAAGCAGTGGACAGAGGTTTTTAAAGTATAAAGTACCACAAGTTAAGTACCTTTTGTCGGTTTATCTGATTTCTCATTTATCTTAGTCTCATATTGGATGAAAACAGTCTTCTTTAACTAAGCACTCATTGGGAATGTTGAGTCCACAAATTCTAAAATTCCCAGCCAGTATATTTGCTGCTTTCATTAGCTGAAAAGTTTGGAAATTGGAGTTATATCTCACTGAAGGCCATTGGACTGGAGAACTCTATATTAAAACAGCTAAATTGTTCAAATACAGAATATAAATGTTGTACTTCATATAAAGTCCCTGCATTCTTATATTATGCCTTCTGTGGTCTGTTTGTCTCCCAAATAACCATTAAATGAGAGAAACAACAAAATGTTTAAACTATGTTTAAAACTAGAAAAGGTGGAGCTTTTTTTACTTACTCAGATCTAGGAGTGGCTATAAAATATTTTCTATATCATCTTTTGCCTTTGACTGTTGTCATTAAATTTATTTTACAGATTAAAAAAGCTTATAGGTAACCAGAGACATATGACCATTTTCCACACCTATAACTGTTGCAGCATCCCCAATGGTCATGTGATCAGAATTCAGATGCTTGGCTACCTGGCATGTATTTATGACGGTTGCAGTGTCTCAGGATCATGTGATCACCTTCTGTAACCTTCTGTGACAAGCAAAGCCAATGGGGAAGCCAGATTCATTTAACAACCATGTTACTAACTTAAGAACTGCAGTGATTCACTTAACAACTATGGCAAGAAAATTCATAAAAGGAAGGAGAACTCACCTAACAACTGACTTACTTAGCAGTGAATATTTTGGGTTCAATTGTGGTAATAATTTAGGGACTACCTGCACTTGTTTTCCTCTCTTTTGGACCATCCATTCCTTCTGAAGAAAAAATACCTTCTGGCTACTGTACTCTGCTGGTGGCTGCAGAGCTCCAAACCACATCTCTCTTCCTACATCTGTGTCAAGTTTGCACCTTTATTGGCAACTCTGCCAAGTTAACACTGGGGAAAAGGAGCAAATGGAGAAGGGGGGGGTTAAGGGAACACAGGTGCCTGCAATTTTGTCCATGCACCTTGCTGTTCCACTCAGTTCTTTTCCACATTGTGCTAACACAAATTACATTATGTTTCATTTTTATAACATACAGTTTGTAATATATTCTGTTGGGATTGTGCTTTGTTTTCCCTTCCAGGTGTATGTTACGGGTGCTAGATTCCTTTGGGACCGAACCAGAGTTTAATCATGCTCACTACGCCCAGTCTAAAGGCCACAAAACACCATGGGGAAAGTGGAACCTTAATCCACAGCAGTTTTATACAATGTTTCGTAAGTTAGTCTTGTCAATAAAATAACTCAATGTCACTCAGAATTCATGCTTGTCTTAGGAGGATTTTTCATGCTGTCTTCAAAATTAAGGCAATAATTAAATTATTAGCAATAGCAATACTACCTAGACTTATACATAGTGCTTTACATTTCTAACTGGTTTACAATGTCAGCATTATTTGCATATTGCCCCCAACAATCTGGGTCCCCATTTTATCCCTCCCTTTCATCCCTCCCAGCTTTGGGAGGATGAAAGGCTGAGTCAACCTTGAGCTCTGTCAGGATCGAACTTCTGGCAGTGGGCCGAATTAACCTGCAACATTGCAATTTAACCACTTCACCACTTGGGCTCCTTTGCCTCTAGTTGGAATTTTGCCCCAGCTAGTAATTTCTTGCTTAAATAGCTGTTACCTTGTTGACCTTGAGGAAATAATGCACTTAATGCACTTTTGGATAAGGAAGACTACTTTTTTTATTATTTCAAATATGCATGTGGGAAAAATGTCTTAGATTTTTAAATAATATGATAAAGGCACCAGCAGATCTATGAAATGTCCCTTTTGAGGGGTGAAAAATGGATTTAACTTTATGATGCTTCCATCCAATAAGATCCTTTATCACGCTTATGGCAAAATTGCTAATTGTTGTGAGTTCATCTAGAGAGCATCTTATGGTTTACACCCTTCCCAACCTCTCATGGTTTACTTTAATGTGGAGAAGGTAACTCATACGAACACCAGTGGCAAATATAATTTCAACCTTTGACTGTGAAAAATGAAAGGTATCCAGTGGTGAAATCCAAACTTTTTTACTATCTGTTCTGTGGGTGTGGCAGAAGGATACTGCAAAATCTCCATTCCCATCCCACTCCAGGGGAAGGATACTGCAAAATCTCCATTCCTACCCCACTCCAGGGGAAGGATACTGCAAAATCTTTATTCCCTCCCCCTCTTGGGGGAAGGATATTGCAAAATCTCCATTCCCACTGCACTCTGGGACCAGCTAGAGGTGGTAGTTGCCAGTTCTCCGAACTACTCAAAATTTCCCCTACTCGTTCTCCGGAACCTGTCAGAACCTGCTAAATTTCACCCCTGAAGGTATCCTTATATAACGGGATAATCCCGGGTATTGTAAAAGTTGGAAAATGTGTTTTTAAAATAAATGGGGTCTCCCATAATAATTAACTCAGTCTAAAAGTTTGTTTCTAAAATATTTGCCGAAATAAAAAGCAAGTGGCTCAGTGTGTTTCTTAACAGAGTATTCAACTCCTGCGTTGTTGCTTGATTCTGATGTTCTTACTGCTCCTGAAGTTCCACAGTAATTGGAGACTCTAGAGAAATTAATTATGGCTCCAGTAAATACAGCAGTTTTTTAAGAGATTTGAACAAGTTTTTTGTGCCACTTGTAGAATAAGGAGCTTGACATTTTGTCCTGGTATTCTTTTCCAAAAGTTGCTTTAGATAATGTTAGATTCGTTTCTTATGACTTTAAAATAAATGTAATACAGGAAAGAAAAAATCCTTTATCATGTAAATCAGAGAATTATCAATAAGGTTACAAATATTTCCTGTTGGAAAATGTAGCTCAGGAGTTGAAACTAACTCTTATTTGGACTAGAGTCAATGCATCTTACAGGCATTTACAGGCTGTAAATTGTCCTCTCTTTTTTTTGCAAGCGTTACAGTGAATGATGCACTAATACACTTTTGTTGTTTAATTTGCAGCTCACACTCCAGATAACAGTTTCCTTGGATTTGTTGTGGAAGAATATCTGAATTCCAGCGATATCAAGCACTTCAATGTTATTAAAAGGCAGGATCAATCACTTGTTTATGGGAAAGTTGATAACTTCTGGAAGGTGAGTTGCCAGGTTAAGCAAATTTGTTACAGTTGAGCACAACACAAAGTTGAAGACTTTTAATTTAATGATACTTTTTAAGACCTTTATATCAAACTGGCTCTCACATCTAGAATCTTTTTTATATTTATTTACTTACAGTCCAAAATCAAGTCACAGAATTTAAAACTACAGCACACTATTAATATATGCATAAGTAAATATATATAGTACATACATAGATAAAAGGGAAAAAACTGTACATTTACAGTTGCTTATATCTAAAAAATTTAGATACTATGTCACATTATGCATTAAAAATAGTTATATCTCCTTTTATATATTTGTTTCCTTCTTTGTTTCTGAAGATTGACCATTGGCTCTAACATATACATATCCATCTATCAGTGTCCCATCTGTTTAGCAGTTTCTTCCCAAATGTCATCTAATTTTTCCCTATTACATTTTGGGAAAATATATTAGTTTAATCAGCTCAGTATTCTGTAGAGTATATCTGTTGATTTTGCTTTTGTAGTTGCTAGAATTAATAAAGTACAAAATCATCTTTAATGTTGATATATTACAGTTTATTTTATTGCTAGATGGTTTAAAATTATTAGTTTTTCCTTCCCCAAATCAATCTACCATATTTCTTTAACAAAGAGGAAAGCATATAAAATTATGGTTTTATTAAAAGTATTCAAAATAGTCTTTCCAACCAGTTTTCCAGATGGACTATATTTCAGTTTCTATCATTTCCTTCCAATTCTGCAAGTAAGGAAAGTTTCACGTTAGGTATCTGATGTAAAAAACATTCTTCTGTTAAATCAATTATGTTGCTTTAAATTTTCTAAAGAGAAGAAGGATAGGAGGGAGATATATACATCATATTATATTATAATGTATCATAAGAATATTTGCACAAGATTTCATCCAGCTGATACTTTGTGGAAAAATTGTATTGTTTGGTGTTTCTTGGAAAATATTTTTTCCAGAAACTGTATTGCTCTAGAAAGAAATAAGTGGATTTGAAAAGTAATGCCAGAAATGGATTTAGGCTTGAGCATATACCCTTATGAGATTTTGAAAAGTATGTTATTAAGAGCTATAATTTCTCTTTCTACTCACCTTGCTGCATCAAATGTTTGGAAAAATATTTTAATCCATATTCTGCCATTTCTAATGTTTATTTAACCTTCAACCAACCATTAGACATGTATGCCTTACTCTGTAAGAATTATTCTCTGTAAGACTAATTATAGAGCAATTGAGGACATACAATTGCAGTATTGGCCAATTCCAGTTCAAGTCACAATGCTGACAGAGTGTTAAGTTCTCTCTAGGCAAGAGATGAAGAGAACTTCGGAATAGATTATGATTCTTTAAAATTCTTGTCCCTTTTTTCCTCCAAAAATTTCTGTCTTACCTTTTAAACCTCTTTCCTCTGGGGAAAACACAGAATGATCTGATTGGTTTGTTGGGTTTTTTTTTAGAATTGGCTTCCAGGTAAACCATATAAATAACATAACATGCTTACAAGCTTAAAATATACAAGGAAAAGTTTCATCCATCCCTTTGTCAATCCATTCTGATTTTACAGTTTACTGAATTTCCAATTATCATCTCTCCAAATTCTCAGGATTATGTTTTTCTATTAAAATTGCCTTCGGAGAGAGAATTAAAAATGTCTTTCAGCCTTTGATCAACCAAAGAAGTTTTATAAAGCGGCATTTTTAAGTATAGTGGAAATAAAAAGCATGAAATAATAACAATTATATACATGATGACAAACAAAAATGTTTTTTTGTAAATGGAAGTTTATTATAGTTCTCAAGAAAATTGACAAAGCAGATCTAGTTACTGCTGTTCTGTGTGCTTAGTGATGGAAAACTGTTTTTTTTAAATCTCATGCACCTAAGCAGTAGGGGTATTTCCCATACTGCAGTATGGGCAGTAGGGGTATTTCAAATGACATTATTGTCATTTGTTTTGCAAATGAAGGTAGTCCTTGACTTACAACAGTTCATTAAGTGACCATTCAAAGTTACAACGGCACTGAAAAAAATGACTTATGACTGTTTTTCAAAGTTACAACCTTTGCAGTATCCCCATGATCATGTGATCAACATTCAGATGTTTGGCAACTGGTTCATACTTATGACCATTGCAGTGTCCCAGGATCATGTGATCACTTTTTGTCATCTCCTGACAAGCAAAGTCAATGGGATAGCCAGATTCACTTAACAACCAGGTTAGTAACTTATCAACTATAGTCATTCACTTAACAACTGTGGCAAGAAGGGTCGTAAAATGGGGCAAAACTCAATAAATGTCTCACTTAACAACATAAATTTGTTAACAGAAAATTGTGGTCATAAGTCAAGGACTACCTGTATGCTAGCTCATTCTAACCAACGTGTCTAAAGAGTTTTTTGTGTTTCTGGTTTTTTTTTAAAACTTTCAGTAGTGGAAAAAGACCCCAGTTCCTTAATGTTCCCTTAATCTTTATTATTCAATTCTTCACTGAACAAACTTAAGCACACTCAGTTTTTTAGTGGGGGGGGGGGGGTTACTAAGTCATAGTGTTGCTCATTTAACATTGATGGACTTCAATCATGGCATCATTCAGAAATAAGCATTATGGTTTAAGCAGTGTGGTTTATGATATATCAATTTATGAATAACTGATATAGTACCACCTCTTTTTCTTACTCTATTTACAAATGTGATCACTTAATCATATTTTTCTGCAAATCACATCAGAATGGAAAAAATGTAATTTATGGGAATGCAATAGAAAATGAGGCAGACTACAGATGCATGATCAAGATTGGACTCAGAGTGAATTATCAAATCAAGAACATTATGTTATAATCAGTCCAACTAATTATTCCTTTGTCTGTGTTCTATTACTTCATTAGGTCAGTAGGTATTTTTGGATATGTTGTGAGGACATGCTGAGAACGCCATAATTATGATGTTCAGCTACTGCTGCATAGATAATGACCTCTAAAATTGTGTTGTGGTTTAGAAATAAAATTACCTGTTTGTATTTTCCTCCTGTACATTTTCAGAGTTCACAATTTCAGAGCAGTGTACAGAAATGTATTCTGTAAGTGTGGAATTATTGTCTCCTGCAGTATCCTCACATTAAACCTGGACACCATGGTATATTGAATCTACAAAGTATTTATCTAGCATCCATTAATCAGAATTTTGCAACTCAGCTCAAAGTATGCATAAGAACTTCCTTATATAAAAAAAATATCCCAAAAGGAGATTAAAATGTACTGTTGTATAAATAATCAAGGATTTGACTATCAAGTATATTGATTTTTAAAGAGGATCTTGCAAAAACAAATCTGGATAGTGCAGACAAAAATGGTATTGTTATTCTAGTGATGAGCTGCTTTTGATACTTGCCAGTGTATAATCTGAACACATTTTTAAAAAATAAATAATAAGTCATAATTCTGATAAGATTGAAAATTATATTACTGTTGCTACCAAGTCAGTATCATTTATTGTTAAGGATCTTTTTATACTTAATGTCTGTTTTATTTTTCAGGCATTTAAACATAAATTATGGGCTCTTGCAGTTGTACTCCAAAAGATTCAGGCAGTGTCAATGGTGCAATTATACAATAATAAAAGAATAGGGATTTCTTAATTCTAACAAAATTCAGCCATTTTCTCTGAATGAAAAAAAAAACATTGTCATAATTCCTTTAAGGATCTTAAGTTTTAGCAAAAGCTTTTATCATCTCAAAATGATAAAAACATTTTGACAAAGTGTATTTCAATATTTTAAAAATGAATGATAACTTTCAGGGATGTTATGATGAAACTGAAATGGTTTATTTTGTTCTGTTGGCCATCCTATCATTAACATTCTTTGAAAGAACAATCAAGCAGATCAGTCTTGAGAATATACATGGTACATAATGCATTGACTTTGTGATCTTTGAAATCCTAATTTTTAGCAGTGATCCTTCCATTTGTTCAGTGATTATTTTTCCCCAGCTGGTCCACATGGGCAAGAGTATATGTTCTATTTTGCTTTATGTTAGAAGAGTTGCCTTCTAGATAGAATACAGGAAAGACCAATGTTCTTCCAAGATTTCAAGAGCCATCTGAAATGTTTCTCCATAGTGCTTGGCTAAGTGGTTAATTAAAGCTTGGCTGTAAATTTGCTGAACAGGAGTACTCCCTTTTTGGAATTATATTAGGCAGTGACATGAAATTAACACCCTACGTTAATTTAACTCTGCATGTTTTGAAAAAGCAGTTCTTCTCTGGTTCCTTCTGACTACAGGTAGTCTTTGACTTATGACCACAATTGAGCTCAACATTTCCATTGCTAAACAAGGTAGTTACTAAGCAAGTTTTGTGATCTTTCTTGCCACAGTTGTTAAGTGAATCACTGCAGTTGTTAAGTTAGTAAGACAATTGTTAAGTGAATCTGGCTGCCCCATTGATTTTGCTTGTAAGAAGGTTGCAAAAGGTGATCACATGACTCCAGGACACTACAGCTTTCATAAATATATGCCAGTTGCCAAGTGCCCGAATTTTGATCATGTGTTAGTGAGGATGCTGCAATGGTCATAAGTGTGAAAAATTGTCATAAGTAACTTTTTTCAGTGCCGGTAACTAAATGGTATAGTTACCAAGTTATCATTGAATGGTAACTACCATAAATTCCGGCGTATAAGACGGCTTTTTAACCCATTAAAAGATGCACGGCTGGCAAACTCTTTATTTTAACTGGAAAAGTTGGGGGTCGTCTTATATGCCCAGTCGTCTTATACGCCGGAATATACGGTACATGAAGTCAGTATACTGAAGGCACATTAAAATGTATTTATTTTACAAATTTCTCAGAATATCTAGAAGGTATAAAAATACATAACCTATATCTGCTATTCATTGAGGTTGGCTGTTTCAGAATTTAAGTCATGAAATGTAATATTGGCAGTTATAAAACTGTAGCCTTTTTCAGGGAGTCCCTGGTAAAGCAAAAGCAAAACTGATTACATATTTGATGTACTGACAACTATAAGCAAACTATTTGGCATTTTACCAAATATTTCTTTTCCCGTCTACTCTTTAATTGTTTAAGTTTTTAACAGTAACAGAGTTGGAAGGAACTTTGGAGGTCATCTAGCCAAACCCCTCCTCATAGAGATTCGAACCGCCAAACTGTCAACCTTTTTGATCGACAAGCTCAGTGTCTTAGCCACTGAACCACCTAGTCAGGCTATTTAATAAATATTGTTTAAATAAATATTATTTATTTAAGTTAGGAATTACTATTGGGATCTCTGGCATTATCATCAGCTTGGCTTCGTAAAGTTAATTTACGTGTAAAAAACATAACAAAAGTAATGTAGGATACTGTTATTCCTGCATGTCAGTATTCATGAATGACTTCAAACTAATATTCAAGAAATATGCAGTTTATACTTTATATATACTCATTTAAAAGTTAGCATTTCAAATTCAGCATTTCAAAGATATTGAGATAGACACTTTTTATTGATTCAATTCTAATGTGGCATAGTTCATTGGCTTCAGTTTATACAGCAAATAAATCACTTTACTTAACAATTATAATTAAACTAAAATACTTCCTTCATAAGTAAACATTAATGGAATGGCTATAAAATACATGGACCCGGACCCGGACCCGGACCCTAACCCTAACCTTAACCTTAACCCTAACCCTAACCCTAACCCTAACCCTAACCCTAACCCTAACCCTAACCCTAACCCTAACCCTAACCCTAACCCTGAAATGAATAATCCACAAGACACAGATCTGAATTAAATCCATTGTTTCTTTACGCTACAGGTAGTCCTCAACTTAAAACAGTTCATTTAGTGACCATTCAAAGTTACAACAGCACTGAAAAAAGTGACTTATGACCATTTTTTAAACTTATGACCACTGCAGCATTCCCATGGTACAGGATCAAAATTCAAACACTTGGCAACAGACTCATATTTATAACAATTGCAGTGTCCTGTGGATATGTGATCACATTTTACGATATTCTGACAAAGTCAATGGGGAAGCCAGATTCGCTTAACAACTATATTATAAAACATGTTAAGATTTCTAAAATAAATATAAAATCTAAATGATTAAAATGATTCCATAAAAGAAAAGATAATCAAGGATGTACATACAACCTGGAAAATGAAACAAAACAAAGCAAAGCATAATAGAATATAACACAATGTTGTTAACAGTATTAATAAAATTATGATTCAGTAATAAAATACATTGGAAGGTTTAATAAATAGATTTATTAAAATTCTAATGTACATAGTAGAAAGGAGACATTTACAAATAATTATAGCTTAGACTGTATTTTCATAGTAAATAGACAGCTAACAAATGAACTACAAGATAAAGAATATAATAAGATAAATGTATGTTCAGTGAATATGCAGTAACCACAACTAAGAACCATAAATAATAAAATGAGCATGACTTTTGGTAAATTAATGAACTGGAAATGGAACACCATTATCATAGTGGTATCATAATGATATCACCATTATCATTTTCCTATTCCTGTTGTAAATACATTACATCCAAAACCCATAGAAGACATAACCATTGCGTTTCTCTCTGAGGAGTCTGTTTAGAAACTGAAGTAACCTTCTTGAGTAATGACATTGGATGTGAATCAGGGGTGGGTTCTACTTACTTTTACTACTGGTTCTGATGATGCACATGCTTTGTGCGTGCATCGGGGCGCGTGTGCGCTTTGCACGCGTGCGTGTGCCGAATGGGCGCTCTGCGCATGCACAGTACCTTTTTTGGGGGGAAAACCCTGTGCATGCGCATGTTCTGTGCATGTGTGGAGTGCGCAGAGCCCCGAGAACGGTAAGTACGGGTGCATGGGTGGGCCTGGCTCCTGGTCGCAGAGAACTGGTTCAGTGACGTCACAGTGTCACCACTACCGGATCGCGCGAACCACCCGAACCGGGAGCAACCCACCACTGATGTGAATGGTTGTTGAAGGAACAAAGAATTGCTTGGAAATAGTTGGAGACCATGTGACTTTGAATGGCTTTTCCTCTTAAAACAGCCACATCCCACACAATTTAAGAAAGACCAAAATCCGGAGAGCCATTTCAAGGACACATCAAAAGTACAGGAACATCTTCCTTCCATATTTCTCTTAAAAAAATAATTTCTCTTAAAATTCTTTGATTTCTTAAATTCTCTAATATCTTTTAAGAATTCATGTATTAAATAAATAGATACCAACAAACATAAATGGTCATTACATTATTCATAGAAATGAAACACAGCATGGAATTATGTGAAAGGAAGAAAACTAAAACAAATAATCACAAAATATGCCACATGATCTAAGTCAATATGAGCCCATGAAGCTACCACTTCAATGAAATTCTAAAATTATTACAAGTTCATATATACTCAAGAGAAGAAATCCATTAATTTCACAATATTTCACTACCATTTTTAATATCCATACTATTATATTGTTTCTACTACAGAGTTTTATCTCTTGGTCTTAGGTTCAGACCAAATGACTATTATGGGACTCTAATTAGCAATGAGCTAGGTTATCTTGATATCATTATAGTATCCTATTGATAATTTTGTCTGGTTTGATACAAATTGCACTTCAACAATTTTTGGTGGGTCCATCCTACTGGGGATAGTACATAAATGTATACTGCAAATAATCATGCACAGGATTACTCTGTAGGTCAAATAATTCTAAAATTGCTTGATATTGCATTTAACAGATGGTGTGAAAACATGTATAATTCAATCATATCTGAGAAAATGGTTGATTGGAAGTGTCCTTATATGCTACTTTTTCTTTATATGGGAACATTTGATTTATGGAATGATTTGAAATAAGCTTATCTGTCCCAAAACAGTCCTGTTAGAAATACTAGTTAATGCCATGCTTAGTGGAGGCGATCCTTGACTTACAACCAGTTGTTTAATGACCATTTGAAATTACAACAGCACTGAAAAAAAATGATTTATGACCATTTTTCATACTTACAACCATTGCAGGAACTCAAAGGTCATGTGATTAAAATCCAGGTGCTTGGCAACTCGAATGTGTTTATGACAATTGCATTGTCCCAGGTCATGTGATCACCATTTGTAATCTTCCGACAAGCAAAGTCAATGGGGAAAGCCAGATTTTCTTAATGACTGCATAATTTACTTAACAACTGCAATGTTTTGCTTAACACCTGTGTCAAAAAGATCCTAAAATGAGGCACAATTCATTCAACAACTGCCTTGCTTAGCGACAGAAATTTTGGGCTCAATTGTGGTCATAAATCAAGGACTACCTGTATCTGAACTAAAATTTGAAAGAAGAGATTGAAGGTATTAATTCTGTTGGCCTAGGCCCTTTAAGACAGTAGTGTACAGGTTTGGAAACAGTTGTGTGAAATTATGCAGTTCCTTGTGTCTTACAAGGAATGGAGATTATTTTGAAATCTTGCAATTCTATAACCATTTTAATTTCATATTGGTGTACATTTTACATGGGAACAGCAAGAAGCAGAGGATGTCCATCCAATTCGTTATGTACAATAACTTGAATATAGAATTCTGGGCACAGCAAAGTTCTGGTTTCCCTGGTTCATCAGGGAAAAGTTGCTATTTGTTAAATAAATAAAAACATAAGAATTCAAATTCAATTCTGTGGAACTAGGATGTGATAATAGAAAAACATCCCTTAAAAAGTATTCATGTTTTACTTTATCACAAGTCACATTGCCTTCTATAATACATGCAGCTGTTTGAATGACTCATATGTGTGACATCTTATTGTTACTTGTGGATTTCTTATTTTTTGAGAAGAAAAGTCCACAGCTTTGAAATATGATTATAAAGTAAAAGCACTAGGTTTAACTATCCATAATCATCTTTTTAAGTAACTTTTTCCCTCAAGGAGCTTAGCTTTAACACTAAGTGACCTTATAGAACCTAACAGCATCAGAAAAAAACTGATAGATTGAAGTAGCATGAATATTTCATTGCAGTGGTCATTTAGCTGATTTTTTTGTATAATTCCTTATATTAGTCTGTAGAGTTTTAATTACATAGTGTATTTCCCAACTGAGAAATAGTATTGAAATTCCAAGCTATAATAGAGAAAATAATATAAGCGGAAATAGAACATGGAGTATTTGAATATTGGAAATTCTGTAATCCGCAATAATAGAATAATAGTATCAATTTACAATAAATAGTAGCACAACTGTATTTGCATTATTCAGTCAGCATTTGAATAAAATGCACTGGTTACACAAGCCAACTGGAGTGAAACTAAAACAGTGAATCCTTTGTCTAGAATAGATGTCACAATGCAGGCTCTGCCCATTATGTACTTTTGTGCAGAACTGTCACCTAAGTACAAAAGAGTGGAGTTTTTGTAATCATTTCATAGTACACATTTTGTCACTTCCATCCCTTTAGCATCCTTTTGTGGACATCCATGTTTGGGCAACATATCTTAAAAGGATATTTGCAAACCATATAGTGTCTAGACAGGAACTGCCAGGAGTCTGGAAATCAAAATGAGTGAGACATGATTCAAAGAGCCTGCTATGTTTAGCTGGAGAAAATAAAACTGAGGAGATATGCAACAGTAATATTCAAGTATTGCAAAAGCTGACTTGTGGAAGAATTGTAATTTGACTAAAAGGTAGGGGAAATGAAAGTCATTATCTGTGGAAATAGAAAAACAAATCCTGAACTGATAATATTTAAATTGTGGACTTGACAACTAGATAGACTGTTTAAATTATTATGCAAATCTTTTTTTTAAGAAAGTTTCCTTATATTTAAATTCAGTCTAGATAGTTGCACTTTATACTGATTATTTTTGATCCTAATTTCTGTGGCAATGTAAAATGCAGAGTAGTTCCTGAGCTTCATCCCTATGGTACCCTTTTATGTAGTTGAACATTGATATCATCTTTGTTTCTCCAGGCTGAGCATCTCAATTTTTTCTCACCAAAATCCATTCAGCACCTTTGCCATTTTCCTCTAAATCTGTTCTGATTTATTCAAATCCTTTTGAAGTTATGGTGACCAGATACCAAATACAAGTCAAGTGTGGTTAACTTATTAGTGCCTAGCAGAGGGGAATAAGGTCTTCATCTTAATACAACACTTCTTATACAGCCTAGAATAGTGCTAGCTTTTACAGTAACTGTCTCACATTGACAGCATTCATCTTGCTGTCAATGACTACACCCAGTTCTTTCTTGTGAAGTAATACTTCAAAGTAATGAATTCCCCAACTTGTCTCTGTCTCATTTTTTCTTCCCCAGGTTTCTTTTCAGTCCAGTCTTTAAAGTGGTCCAGATTATGGTCACATTCTCTCTTCCTGGGCATTGGTCAAACCTTCCAATTTTGCAACAGCTCCAAATTCGATAAGCAATTCAACAGTTCATGAAAAAAAAAGTTTTAATAATATTGCACCAAAACAAATATTGTTTTTTGTTCTCAGTTTGATTACTGCTGAACCTCTGAATATGGTTTTTAGCTATTATGGACTATCCTACGGTAATTAGTTGTTCCACTCTCTGTAATTCTGCCACCTATTCAAAATTAGTATAAATAATTGCAAGGACATTCTGATTTGAGAATGGACCTGCCAATATCAGTATCAAAATGTTTTGACACTTTCAGAATTGGCAGTATTTAAAGAACATTTTTCCTGTTGAATGTGTCTGCTACTTAGTGTGCTATATACCCAAATGACATATTGGAATGTGAGGGAAAAACCTCAGGAAAGAATTGTGAATCAGGCAAAAGATGAATTAGATATCTCCAATCTGTTTTGTGTGTATTAAAAACTATCCAGAATTGCCCCATATGCCCTGGGATCGGTTTTGTGGTAATCTGTCAGACCACAACCATATTCTATGTAGCCTTTGAGGTCAATTCTTTTTATCTGACAAAGTAGCTCCTGGCATAAAAAGCTGAGAAATAAATATAAACCTTTAACACAGAGAAAGCATAACTATTTCTGTAGGTAAATTGCCTTGAATATGTATCTAATACCAAGAGGCAGCTGCAGCCTGACAGGCTGATTTGAAAGAAGCTCATTAACTATGACATGTCTTTGAAATCCAGATGAAAAACATTGAAGCCCAAGCTTAGCATTTAGACAGAAATATAAGCAAAGGAGTTATCAAAGAAATAGCTTTAAAGTGGCACAGAGAAATTCAAATTGTGATGCTTTGTGTACCCAGTGAAATAAGGAACATTTCATTTTTAAACTTTAACATGGAGTGGGGATTTCTTTCTGCATAAATAATATTATTTAACCTTTAAAATACCTTTCCAACAATTCATCCCTTCATTTATTCATGTAGGTTCTTAAAGAGATATATTTATATTTTTGTGCATATCTAGGCTGTTTAAATCTCATTGCCTGGTACTAAAAGTACAGAGAACTATAAAATAATATTAAATATAATTATATTTAACTCAAAAAAAGTTGTTTATTTCAATTGAATTAACAGTCTTTCCAGACCATTAAAAAAGGAAATAAAAATAACTAATGAAGATACAATGAGAGTGATAGAAAAACAAAGTACAGATCATTTAAGAATGCAGAGAAAAGTACTGTATCTTCACATATCCAAATCATCCCATTTATCATCCCACCTCCCACTAATTATTTTTTCATGCAAAACCCAATTAAAAATTTGAGAGGGAAAAAAAGAATATTTCAGTCAAACCTTCAGTTCTTTTTAATTTTAATCATTCCCATCACTGCTTTCCCTTTTCCTGCTTCATCCTCTAGAACAGTTGTTTAAATGAGCAGTAGAATGAGAAAGAAAAATGCTTAAATTTAGGTTTTCCTTCATTAAGGAAGCCCTTTTCTCTTAGACTCAACTTTTACAATGTCGCCTCTCACATCTGTCAGAATGTACCCTTCCAAGCAATCTGACCAGGACTTTTTTCAGGATTGCTAAAAAAAGCACTAATGAGGTAGTCCAAATTCTAATAAAGAAAATTTTTTCAGTTGTTGGTGTAAGAGCAGGTTTGTCTCAAAATCATGATTTATTTAATTTATTTATTTATTTATTTATTTATTGCATTTATATGCCGCCCCCTCTCCCGAAGGACTCGAGGCGGCTCACAATAAAAAACAACAATAATAATAATTCAAAAAC